>OY731400.1:26441084-26622863 GCA_963425845.1 Sphenostylis stenocarpa | reverse complement strand
GTTGACGCATCATTTCCAACATTTGAGCCATTTGCTCTTTCAGCGTATTAAGCTCAGTGGTGAGCTTTCGATTTTGTTCCTCTAGTTGTTCCATCTTTTTAGCTTTCTGGGCACGCGTGAGGACGGGCGGAAGGCCAGCCACTTTCTAAATGATTTTAACGATTTTTATTATAGCTTTTTATTTCAAATGATTAGGGTGAAATAGATATGCCTTAGACAATAGCTATGGTATCTTCTCAAAAGCTTATGTTTTAAGGGTACCATACCCACCTTAGTATGCTAACTTCCTTTTTTCAAAGGTTGCCAACATACCTTAGTGCACTTATCTCTTCAAGGAAGGTGATAAACGCACTTGGGTCTCTTTCGCTATTGTCTAAGGATATCTAATAAATCCTAGAATGAATGTGTTTATGTATGAGAGATTTATTATGATGATGTTTATGCATACTTCTCTTAGTGCATTTATTTTCTCTCTTAGTTTTACCACTTATTGGATGATATGGTATGAATGATACGACTTTGCCAAGAATCTTTTATTGTAAAAGATATTTTTATGGCTTTAATTTGTTTTTATATTTTTTATGACCCTTTATCTCTTCTGTCGGTCAACGTGGCTACTTAGCTTACAAAGAACCTGAAACCAGGCTAGCTTAACTGAAGACTGTCCAAGATAAAGTTGGTTTATCTTATCACTTTTATGATTTTTAGGGTTTTTCACTATTTTATTTGTTGTATGATTACCCTATGCTAATGCATCAATACAAATGCAGCAAACGAATGCACACACAATTCATACATCCACGAGCAGAGCCACGCTTATTTAATTACGAGGTAGGGTTTTCCTGCAAAAACGTGCTTGGTTTAGGTGGTTCTAAACTATTCTCACCAAGGCCAAAGGTCCCCAAGGTGCCCCCATTATAGGGACCTCTCAATCTTTCAGTCCTCAGGTCATGCACGGAACTCCGTGGCGACATCCTTAGACCAAAAGAAGAGAGTTATCACCTTGAGTTGGTGGTTTCTGACAATGGTTGTAGCCCCGTGTGCCAACAAGCCGGTCGTATCTGCCACCCACTCCCTATAGGTATTCACTCTTGCCCCCGGGTATAGAGGGACTGTTGTGTGCAAGGGTTTTAAGGAAATTCATGAAGGAGTCTTCAGAACCCACACGCCAGGGCATGTCATGGCAAAGAAGATCCTAAGGGCAGGATACTTCTGGTCCACAATGAAAGGTGATTGTCATCAATATGCCAAATGATGTCACAAATGTTAGGTCTACACCGACAATGTTCATGTCCCACCGGCACCTCTCAACATCTTGGCTACACCATGGTCATTCTCCATGTGGGGCATGGATGTTATTGGACCCATCGAGCCCAAAGAATTCAATGGTCATCGTTTCATCCTAGTGGCCATTGACTACTTTACCAAATGGGTAGAAGTGGCATCCTATGCACATGTGACCAAGAAAGTAGTGACCACCTTCGTCAGGAAAAATATCCTGTGTCAGTATGGAATCCCTCACGTCTAATTACTGATAATGGGACCATTCTGAACAATAAGATGATGGAAGAGTTATGTCAAGATTTCAAAATTCAACATCACAATTCCTCTCCATACCGACCCAAAATGAATGGTGCGGTAGAGGCAGCCAACAAAAACATCAAGAAAATCATCCAGAAGATGGTGATAACATACAAAGATTGACATGAAATGTTACCCTTTGCCCTACACAGATATCAGACTTCCGTACGGACCTCTATAGGAGCCACTCCATTTTCCCTTGTATACGGTATGGAGGTCGTACTGCTAGTGGAAGTCGAAATACCCTCCCTGAGAGTCATTATGGAAGCAAAGTTGACAGAAGTAGAATGGGTCCAAAATCGATACGATCAGTTGAACCTAATTGAAGAAAAACGATTGGACTCCATATGTCATGGACAGGCCTACCAAAAGAAAATCAAAAGGGCTTACGACAAAAAGGTTAACCCCCACACTTATCACGAGGGGGATTTAGTGATAAAGAAATTGCTTCTAGCCCAGAAGGATAAAATCGGAAAATGGGCAGCAAACTATGAAGGACCCTTTGTGGTCAAGCGAGCTTTCTCAGGAGGAGCCCTTATCCTCACCAACATGGACGTATAAGAACTTCGACACCCAGTCAACTCAGATGTGGTAAAGAAGTATTACGCTTGAAGGCATTGCTTATGACCCGCCAGGATGAAAACCCGTAAAGGGCGTTCTGGGCAAACGTTAGGGTCCACACACCTCGCTAGGATGGCAAAACTTAGAGGTTTAAAAAAACAAAAATAAATAAAAAGAGCAATGGCTACCTTAGCCGAAAATCGCAAGGTGGCTAAGGTAACGTCCTTCTGGAAGTAGGCAAGCTTTGCATAGTTTTAATTCCAGGCTCGAGCATCTCGACTGAAGCAACTAGGAGAACCAGGGGGCAGATATCAGAGACATGATTGTTATAGCTTATACAGTGTAGCCAACCTTGGCCAGTCATGCTTCTAAATTCCTTTGTAAATCCTTCTGTAAAAAATAAACCATTTGTTTATATCAAAAAAATTGTCTTTCATCTCTTTTCTCTTGACCAAATTATAAAAATGTCTGTGTTAATGAATCATAAGCATGCATAAAGAACTAGCACAAGAAAGCATAAGAAAAGAAATGAAAAAGAATAAATGTCTATTAGGAAGTTCTTGGCAAAAATTAGGGTGCCCTGTTAGATCAAAAGCCCGTTAAGACATTTTAGGCAAAAGTAAGGCAGCCCGCTAAGACATTTTAGGCAAAAGTAAGGCAGTCCGCTAGATCGAAAACCTCAAAAGGGCGGTCTAGGCAAAAAATAGGGCTAAAACAAAAAAAAAGGGAACTCGTCAGCATCCAACGAACAGAAAGGGCAATCACTTTTTAGATGCATCGAATAAATTGATTGCATTTAAGGCATTCAGACACAAATAGTCGCACAAAAAGACTTTGTCAAAATCATGAAAATTAGACCCTTTTTTTAATAATCATGCATAAGGAGACTTGCTCCATGTTTGCGATTGAAAAACAGGAAACACCTAGAACACAGTCTCCAAATAAGGCTCTCCCTCAAGAAAACAGAGCAAGTCATCATCAATCAAGCAACTCCACAAAAAATAAGAGCTTCCGAAATTAAATAAGCTCCAACCACCATCCTTCTGCCAAATAAAGAGAAGGCATTCTTTACAACCAAAACAAAGCTGACGGAATACTCAAATCCCCAAGCGGATCATTGCCTACTTCAGAGGCAAGCAAAAACATCCTCGCATGACTTAGCATCATCGCCACAACGAGTCATTAGGCATACTCAATCCATTCTCCATCACACCCACCAAGGGAGAATAAGGGCTTCGTAAAAGCCAATCACCAACATAATCCAGGAGGCTACCAAAATTAGATCCCCAAGGAAGCACAAATTCCCCAACAGATCGCCAAAAAAGAGGAACCTATCCCCAGTGAGCCTACCACAAAGGCAATGTTCAAAGACTTATCCTCAGTGAGTCACTCGCCTACACATAGGCAAAACCTGGCAAGCAAAAGAGCCAACATCCCCGAAGGGAACATCAGCCTACTCAGAGGCAAAGCAATACAAGTTGAAATCCTTCACTTCCGATGAAACATCTGTCTAATCAGAGGCACTAACTAAATCAAACAAATCCCTAGTGGATTCCTGCCTACTTAGGAGGCATTCATCAAGAATCCCCAACAAACAGAGTCGGATGGCTACGAAAAGAGCCAAAATACATTTTCGAACGAAAATCACTCCCTATAGGAGCCACGCATGAGTTAGAGCAGTAAGCTATCACCCTTTTCTCTATCAAAAAGATCACCCACCACAGTAAAAGGAGCATCCAGAAGATAGAGAACCACACATCGTCCAAAGGATCAACTCCATTGCAAAGGAGTATCCCAAAGACAATACCTTCATATCCACTGCCAGAAGGATCAGCTCCGTTGCAAAGGAGTATCCTGAAGGCAGGATTTACACACATCGTCCGAAGGATCAGTCCCATTGCAAAGGGGTATCCGGAGAACGCCACCCATCTTCATCGCCCGAAGGATCAGCTCCGTTGCAAAGGAGTATCCGAAAGACACAATCCACCGTCATCGCTCGAAGGATTAGCTCTTTTGCAAAGGAGTATCTTGAAGGCATGATTTACACACATCATCTGAGGGATCAATCCCGTTGCAAAGGGGTATCAGGAAGACACAGTCAACTTTTACCATCTAAAGGGTCAGCTTCCGCAGCATGGAAGTATCCTGAAGTCAAACATCTACATGCACTTACATCAGCCAAAGGGTCAGCTACCGCATCAAAGGAGCATCCTGAAGCTTCACAAGTATGGTCTGAAGGGTCAGCCTCCACAGCAAGGAAGCATCCTGAAGAGAACACCAGACTGCACTCATGGTCCCGAGGGTCAGCTACCACGTCAAGAGGAGCATCCGGAGGACAACCGGGCAAGAGGGTTAACTCTTTCACCTGCCAATCGATCCTACGGTACATTAGCCCATAGTCAATTGGTCGGGTGAAAGGGAGGCAACTATAGACCCCAAATCTTGTCTAGTTTCTTAGTAAAGCTAGAAAACCTCCGTTTGAAGATGAACAAGACTTTTTTAGGCCCCTACACATGTTTACTAGGCTCCATATAAGGATAGGAGGGCTTTTTGCATAGAGAAACTAAGAAAAAAAAGGAAAATCTATCAGGAGACGAGACGATCGTCCCGTTTGGCGAGACGGTCGTCTCACTTTCTCTAGGCGACGAGACAGTCGTCTCGTTTGGCCAGACGACCGTGTCACCTCCATGAGGGTTGAGACGATCGTCTCGTTTAACCAGACGACCATCTCGTTTAGCCAAATGACCGTCTCGTTTAGCCAAACGGCCATCCTGGCCTATTTGGCACGATTTCCTATAAATAGGACCTCCCTCCCCCCCTCATTACACACAATTTCACACAGTTCTCATCCCTTCTCTCATCCTAGAAGCTCTCTTAAGACTTTGGGATAACTTTGAGAACTTTCCAGAGTTCGAGTAAGCCTTCCGATTTCCATTTAAGGTAGAAGGGTAGTTTATTTCGTTGCGGGAGAGGAGCATATTTGTAGAGCACGGGGACAACCAAAAAGCTTCCTCAAGTTTTTGAAGAGTTAATATAAAAGCTCGCTTCGGAGGTTCCTTTCCTTATTCTCTATCTTTTACTGTTTTCCTTGTATGCATTAGATATTAGGGTCATGTAGACATTTAAATTCTGCAAGTAGATAAATAAATTGGGTAAAAGCATAGTTTTTAGTCTTTATTTTATAAACTAGTCCATCATAGGGAACCCGAAAGGGGCGTTGTGAGGTGCTAACACCTTCCCCACACGTAACTAACTCCCTTACCTAACTCTGGTTATAATGGCCAAAGTTGGTTTTCTAAAACCAACGCCTTTTTCTTCCTTTTCGATATTTATGGTAAAAACATCGGTGGCGACTCCATCGAACCTTTTTCGAAAACCTCATTCTTAAGAATAGTTTGGTTATCAGGCATATTAAGAATGTTGACCATCTTCTTTAAAAAACGTGAGTCAGACAAAACCATTACGACGCTCCGACCGCCTCTTTTGACGGCGGTGACAAGGGGTAAAATGTCTCAACAACAACTTGACATGCAACGAAACAACAAGGATTCAATCCAAAAACATAAAACAACTCATCCTACAAGAGTGGAGTAAGTGTCTAAAACAGAAAAAGAATTTTTTTTTAAATTTTCAAAAATGAAAGAACATATGCAAAAATGTAACAAAACACAACGAAATCAAAGGAAAAACAAGAGACAGACTCCTCACCCACACTTAAACTACACATTGTCCCCAATGTGGCACAACATAAGATCAGGCAATCAAATCTCAGCAGATGGAATTGGACAAGTGAAATAAAAGTAAGGAAGGAGAAATAAAAGTCCCTGATTCATGGTGAAAGAGGAGTGGGATCAAGCAGGGAAGTCTCCTCCACAACAGTATCCACCAAAGCAGGGTTGGTGAGGAATGGCTTCAGACGATGCCCATTCACTTTGAAGCTCTTATTGGTGGATTGGCTTTTGATCTGAACTGCACCATAAGGAGAAACATTAGTAACCACAAAAGGACCAATCCACTTTGAACGCAACTTACCACCCATGAGACCCAATCTGGAATTGTACAATAGCACTTGCTATCCAACAAATAACTCCTTTTGAGCTATGGAGCTATCATGGAATCTCTTAGTTTTCTCTTTGTAGAACATGGAGTTCTCATAAGCTTCCAAACGGATCTCATCCAATTCATTTATTTGTAGCTTCCTCTCCTCTCTAGCTTCATCAAGTGAGAAGTTGCATGATTTCACAGCCTAATATGCTCGGTGTTCTATCTCCACTAGTAGGTGGCATGGCTTACCAAAGACAACCCAATAGGGAGACATCCTTGTAGGTGCTTTGTAAACAGTCCTGTGTGCCCAAGAGCATCCTCTAGTCTATTGCTCCAATCCTTCGGGTTGGGCTGGACAATCTTCTCTAAGATCCGCTTGATTTCTCTGTTTGAAATCTCTGCCTGCCCGTTAGTTTGGGGGTGATATGGTGTAGAAAGCTTATGCACAACCTCATACTTCCGAAGCAAAGCCCCCATGGATCTGTTGCAGAAATGGGTGCCCTGATCACTAATGATAGCTCTCAGAATTCCAAATCTGCAAAATATGTTAGACCTGACAAAGTATACAACAACCCGAGCATCGTTAGTTCTGGTGGCTCTAGCTTCCACCCATTTAGAAACATAATCAACAACAAGTAGAATGTAAGTGAAACTAAAAGAAATAGGGAAAGGGCCCATGAAATCTATACCCCAGACATCGAAGACCTCACAAAACAACATGGGTTGTTGAGGCATCTGTTGTCTCCAAGAAATGGCTCCGCCAGCTCTTTGGCATTGCTCACATGTGCTACAAATCCTCCACACATCCTTGAAGATGGTGGGCCAGTAAAATCCACAATCTAGCACCTTCCTAGTTGTCTGTTGTGTGCCAAGATGACCACCAGGTGCTGAAGAATGACAGAAATGTAGAACCAAGTCAATCTCATGGTCCGAAATGCATCTCTTGGTAACCTGGTCACTACACAACTTCCACAAATATGGGTCATCCCAAATAATACTTAGCATCACTCTTAAGTTTATCACATTGAGCTCTAGATGCTAAGGGAGGAAAAACAGAAGCAACTAAATAATTTACAATGTTTGCGAACCAAGGGGTGGGGAAAGAGTTAGATATACCAAACAAATTTTCATTAGGAAAGTCATCTCAGATAGGCAAAACATCACCATGACCCTCAACTCTCTCAATCCTGCTGAGATGGTCTGCTACCAAGTTCTGGGCTCCGCTCCTATCATGGATATCTAAGTCAAACTCCTAGAGCAATAACATCCACCTAATCAGTCAAGGCTTCGATTCAGCCTTCTTCAATAGGTACTTCAGATATGCATGGTCAGTGAACACAATAACCCGAGAACCAAGCAAATATGACCTTAATTTATCCAAAGCAAAAACAATGGCCAAAAGCTCTTTCTCGGTGGTGGTGTAGTTAGCTTGGGCAGCATCTAAAGTCCTGGAAGCATAGTATATTACTCTAGGCAGCTTATCAACTTTTTGAGTCAAGACAACACCTAGTGCATAGTTTGATGCATCACACATCAACTCGAAGGGGACTTTCTAAGCTGGTGCCTAAATGATAGGAGTGGCGGTCAGAGCACCCTTGAGGGAGTTAAAGGCCTCCTTGCACCTGTCATCAAAGACAAAATCAACATCCTTCTGCAACAAGTTGGATAGTGGGAGGGCCTTCTTACTGAAATATTTGATAAAGCGCCTATAGAATCCTTCATGACCAAGAAAAGAACGAACATCTCGCATGCAAGAGGGGTAAGGCAGCTGTGAAATAACAGATATTTTTGCAGGATCTACCTCTATGCCCTTACTGGAAATGATATGCCCTAAAAATATACCCTGCTCTGTTGAACATACAAGGATATGAATGTTGAACATATAAGGATATGAAGCTTGTAGATTTTGATGATGATACAAGAATAAAGGACTTAAAGATTTGAAGACTTGTAATGTTATGTAATAAATCTGTTTTTATGTTTTTGAGTCTGTAATATTAGATTCCAAGATAGCCAGCACATAGACCACTCTTTAAAAACTCTAAAAACTCATTTTTATCAAAAATACACTAGAATAATCGATTAAATGGCAGGATAATCGATTATTACAGAAGGAAAACCATTTTCAGCATTTTCTCTCTAGAATAATCGATTAAATGGCCTGTTAATCGATTAACTGGTGTTGTTTTTTCTCCTCTACGAGAATGACTCTGGAATAATCGATTAACACTCAAGATAATCGATTATTTGGGTCTGATATGTATTTTGAAATTCAAAATTGGACCAAGTTTCGAAACCCTATTCCCAATTCATTCAATTCCAAAAATCCCCAATTCTCAAACCCTAATCTCTCTACTTAAGGTTCTCTAAGGCTCTCTGCAAACAGAAAAACATTTTTCATACAAAAGTTAAGAGTTGTGACTGCTAGAGAACTGTTTGTAGGGAAGAAAAAGGGGCTTTTGAAACCTAGTGTGAGCTAGAAGCGATAAGAATCACTGAGTGGGTTTCTTGGTGGATTGTATGTTGTGCCGTCTCTAGGGAAAGCTGTTCTTCATCCTTTGTGGATTCAAAGGAGGTGTTCATCTCTTGTGTGACTCAAGAGAGGTGTTTTCTTTACCTTATCTTTTCATTTATAATCTGTTTGTAAAACTGTGATTATAGTGACAGCATTAATCCTCTGTTTGAGTGATTAGCAACTGAACATAAGGTCTTTTGATCCGAACCAGTATAAATCAACTGTGTAATCTTCTATCCCTTATTTATTTACTTTACACAGCATTTTAATCGGTGAAATTTGGGAAAAATTTTAAAACCCTAATTTTTATTTAAGAAACCAATTCACCCCCCTTCTTGGTTTTTTGTCCGTAAACGCAAACATTCCACTACGCCTGTAGAATCCTGCATGACCAAGAAAAGAACAAACCTCTCGCATGCAAGAGGGGTAAGGCAGCTGTGAAATAATAGATATTTTTGCAGGATCTACCTCTATGCCCTTACTGGAAATGATATGCCCTAAAACTATACCCTGCTCAACCATGAAATGACATTTCTCAAAATTAAGAACAAGGTTAGTTTCAATGCATCTATGAAATACTCTATCCAAACTACACAGACATGTATCAAAAGAGGATCCATACACAGTAAAATCATCCATAAACTCCTTTATGCAATTTTCAAGAAAATCACTGAAAATACTAAGCATGCACCGCTGGAATGTGCCAGGGGCATTGCATAGGTCAAAAGACATCCTCCTATAGACAAAAGTGCCAAAGGGGCAGGTGAATGTGGTCTTTTCCTGATCCTCAAGAGCAATGTGTATTTGAAAGTAGCTAGATAAACCATTGAGAAAGCAGTAGTGAGATTTACCTACCAACCACTCAAGCATCTGATCAATGAAAGGTAGCGAGAAGTGATCTTTCCTAGTTGCTTGATTTAGCCTCCGGTAGTCAATGTAGACTCTCCAACTATTTTGCACTCTAGTGGGAATGAGCTTATCCCTCTAATTCTTTACAATAGTGAGGCTTATTTTCTTTGGGACCACCTGAACTGGACTCACCCACTGACTATCAGAGATGGGGTAGATGATCCCAGCCTGTAGAAGCTTGGTCACCTCCTTCTTAACGACATCTAGAATCATCGAGTTGAGTCTCCTCTGTGGTTGTCTCACTGGTTTGGCTCCATCCTCCAACAAAATCCTATGCATGCATATGGATGGGCTAATACCAGGAATGTCTGCCAAGGTCCATCCAATGGACTTTTTATGCTTCCTCAACACTTGTAGCAACCTCTCCTCTTGATTAGCAATGAGGGAGGTGGAAATGATCACCGACAGTCTCTCATCATCCTTCAAGTAAGCATACTTGAGGTTCTCTAGTAGGGGTTTTAACTCTAGTGTGGGTGTTGGCATAACAGCAGAAGGAACCAGAGAAGGGGAAGGAATGGGTTCCACAGCCTGTACCTCAACCTGCAAGTCAGATTTATGTGTACTTCCTGCAATAGGGTTAGTGCATTCTGACTCTAAAAAATCAAGATCAAGAGGTACCACGCCCACAATATAAGACTGAGATGCACAATCAGATTCATCTTCACAATCAAATTCGAATTCAGATTCAAGGTCAATGCATGAAAGACAAGTATACAAATTAGATAAACATGGATGTTTCATGGCATGACAAGAATCAAAATCAACTATATAATCATCAATGATTTCATCAACAATCTCAGTACGAAATACAGAGTGATCCTCAGATGGATGTTTCATTGCATCAAGAATGTTAAAATGAACAACAATATCACCAAATTCCATTGATAAATTTCCAGCATAAACATCTATCTTAGTTCTGACTGATTTCAAAAATGGTCTGCCTAAAATGATTAGGACATATCCATGGGAGAATCCCTCCTCCATATCAAGAACATAGAAATCGGCAGGGAAAATGAGTTTACCAACCCTAACTAAGACATCCTCAATGAAACCTGTAGGGTGGGCAACACTCTTGTTTGCCAACTGTATCACCACACCCGTAGGTTGTAGAGGTCCAAGAGATAGAGAATTAAAAATGGACAAAGGCATGACATTTATGGAAGCTCCTAAATCTAGCATGGCATAAACCCTAAACCCTAAACCCTAAATCTAGCATGGCATTCTCAAATTTATTATTCCCAATAGTACAAGGTATATAGAAGGTACCTGGGTCCTTACATTTCTTAGGAATGTGCGGGACAAATTTACCTATCAAGGCAGATACATTTCTGCCCATGCTAATTCTATCATTACCCTTTAGCTTCCTCTTGTGTGTGCACAACTCCTTAAGAAATTTGGCATATCTTAGAATTTGCTTGATGGCATCCAAAAGAGGTATTTTGACCTCTACTTTTCTAAAGGTGTCCAATATCTCTTTATCCACCTCTTCCATCTTTTTGTTCACTATTACTTTTGGAGGGAATGGAAGAGGGACAGGAGACTATTGTAGCTGCTGACTACTCTGTGCAGTAGAACTGAAGGATCCAATTCTACCACCTACAGGCTCCCTTTGCTCAGGACACTTTGTCTTTGATGCAGCAAGGTTATCTATCTGAGGTGCAAGCACAAATGTTGGTACTGGTGCAACTACTGGGATATCAACCTGCTTGCCAGACCTCAAAGTGATGGCACTGACATTTTTCGGATTCTGCACTGTCTGGGATGGCAATCTATCAGAATTATGGGACTGTGACTGGTTAAGTTGAGTAGTCATCTGCCCCATCTGATTTTTCAAACTCTGGATGAAAGCTCTTCTCTCCTGTTGGAACTGCATATTTTGCAGGGTCATCTTCCTGACCAACTCTTCTCATGAAGGTTCAGAATTTGAAGAATGAGGGACTGGAGTTGGTGTTGGAGCTGGAGCTTTGTTTTGTCTCTGATACTACTGCTGAAAAGATGGAGGCACGTATCTGCTCGGTCCAGCATTGTTTTGGAAGGTGGTAGAATGTTGTTGTTGATGTTGTTGTTGTGGTTGTGGTTGTTGTTGCTGATTGGACCATCTCAGGTTTGGGTGATTTCTCCAACCTGGGTTGTATCTATGTGAGACCAAGTCAAAATTTTGTTGTTGCTACGGACCTCTATTGTTGTAAATGTTTGCAACATAAGCTTGGGGAGCATCTGCTCCTGCAGATTGCAATGAGGGACAACAATCCGTATAATGATCTATGGAAGTGCAAATACCGCAAACTCTTGCAGGTGCAACAACATTCTTCTGGGTTATAGCAAGTTGAGTGACTAAATTCACTAAGGCATCAAGTTTGCTTTCCAGCTTCTTTGTTTCAGGAGAGGAGTCCGTAACCACATCATTGACTCCTTTAATAACTATTGCATCACCCCTTGCACTGAATTGTTGGGAATTCGAGGTCATTTTCTCTATCAACTGTCTAGCCTCTGCAAGAGTCATATCACCAAGTGCACCACCACTTGCAGCATCAATCATACTTCTTTCCATGTTGTTCATCCCCTCATAAAAATATTGAAGTAGTAGTTGTTCGAAGATTTGGTGGTGGGGGCAGCTTGCACATAGCTTCTTGAATCTGTCCCAATACTCATAGAGGCTTTCTCTAACTTATTGCCTAATTTCTGAGATATCCTTCCTGATTGCAGTGGTCCTAGAGGAAGGGAAGAATTTCTCCGAGAACATCCTTTTCAGATCATCCCAGCTAGTAATGGACCTGGGAGCTAAGTAGTACAACCAATCTTTTGCAACTCCCTCAAAGGAATGGGGAAAAACCTTCAAAAACACATGGTCTTCTTAGACATTCGCAGGTTTCATGGTGGAACAGACAATGTGAAATTCCTTTAAGTGTTTTTGAGGGTCTTCACCTGCAAAACCATGAAACTTGGGCAACAAGTGTATAGTCCAGTTTTAAGAACATAAGGCACATCTTCATCAGGATACTAGATACATGAGCTATCATATGTGAATTCAGGAGCAGCAAGCTCCCTAAGGGTCCTTTCACGAGGTCCATCATTTTTTTGCTCACCCATGTTGCCACAATCAGGATTATGCTCAGATGCAACAGAATGCTCAAATGTAGCGGAATGTTCAGAATTATGTAGACTGGAGCTATCAAGATGGTTGTCACTAACAAGTGGATTCCTATTATGCCGAACTAGTCTATGGTAGCTCCTATCTATTTTAGGATGATATGGTTGTAAATTGCTCGTATTTCCCCTAGTCATGCGACATATACAGCATATCAAATAGTTCTCAAACAAGCTTAAATAGGAGGTGAAATTGGAAATTTTTGCAAACGATGTCCAAATGACCTGAAATTTTGTATGCAGCACCCTAAAATCATGAAAGACTACCACAAAAAATTTAAGAGCAAAATTCAAAGTCTAACTATGTGAAAAGTTGGGAAAAATAGGGAAATAAAACTTTAAAAATAAAAAAGAAATAGTAAACGACCTTTTTTTGGAGTTGTAGGCATGACAACACCACTTTGTTGTGGGGTGCGTAACTCTCATTTTTCTACCCGAAAAGCATATAAAATATGTCCAATTCTGATAACCAGAGCAAAGGTTTTGATTAGTTGAAGTTTTCACAATAGACTTTTTCAAAAAATTTGGTATCTATCAACCAGGACCCAACAAACTCTTTTTTTGATTTTTCACACAAAATATGGATTGAAAGAAGTGAGCACACAAAATGTCAGCCAAAAATTCTAAGTCTAGTTATGCAAACGAAAAATATAAATTAATTGGAAAAAAATAGACACTATTCATTGGCACTATTCATCTAGTGTTTTCTGTAATTTGCAAAATCCGAAATCTGCAAAATTCACCAGCACCTCAACTTCAAACTGAAATGCCCTCTTCTATACTACTATTAACACACCACAACCAATGATAATATCTCATTACATAACATCACATATACCACAAAAAAATTTAGAAAAATAAAAATCACTGTTCCATTGGTTTTTACTGCTATCAAAACAGTACAACTCCAATTCTTTGTAATATTGCAATTGAACAGCATAGAGGGCAACAATTAACTAATGCCGACAGATGACAACTAACTTCTGTGGTGGAATTTGCAGTAGCACAGCAGAACGCACTAAAACAGAAAACCAAATTCACACACTACACACCATAAAACATCACAAAACACTACTAACGCTAGCAAAGACTAAATTAGAACTCAAAACACAACAGAACATGAAAATTGAAAACCTAGATAGAAATAGAAATTAAAAACGTATTGATTCCTTAATTCAAATGTAAATCCACCTATCATAGATTACCAAAATGAAGGCCCTATTCAATCATGAAACCAGAGTTTAGACAACCAAAATTCAACCTTGGTGCCACAGATTAAGCAACCATGTAGCAACCCACACCCATTAAGCATGAACAAGGGTTGTTAAATGCAAGAACACAAATATGAGATTAAGCATACATCAAATTTGTGATCCCTTGATCAAGCATAAAGTTAATTAGATGAAGTCCAAAACAGGAAAACACAAAAATCTCAAGGTTTCATCACATTCTCTTCAAGGAATCAATACTCAAAGTTTAGCTAGCCATGGAAATGAACTGCAAATACAGAAATGAACAAAAATACTTCATCATATATACGAAAGGAACTGGAAACTGAAACTCAAAGATCCAAATATGCAGAAAAAACAAAAAAAGCCAAGTGGGCACTGTTCCAAACGTCAAAATACAGAATACCAAGTTGTTCCAAGCTGAAAATGAGCAGAAAACATGAAAATGGAGTCTATCCAAGAATGAAAATGCATAACCTAAGTGGTATCGGGTCACCAAGGAGAGCTTCCCAAATATCAACAATGGAGAATGAAATCTCTTGGAAGAAGCCCCTCTCGTAAAAATGAAACCCTCTCTCGTATTCACATCATCTCAGCACTCCATAATTACAAAAATGTCATTCTAGGGTTCAGAATTACAAAAATGTCACTTTGGGCCTCAAATGTTGGCACAATCACTTAAATGACGTGGAGATGAAGTGGAAATGATGTGAAAATGATATGGAAACTCTCTTCATCTTAAGATTAATGTCCAAGCTCCAAAATTGTTTCACCAAAAATATCTAAAAATAATTAGAAACGAAAATTAGACCAAATAATGCTAAATTAAGCAAAATTTGAAATAATGGCCCAATGAAGCCTAATAGATGAAAATACACTGAAGATAGACAATTAAGCACTAAACAACCATCAAGATGGGCACAAAAAGGTAGCGAAACAAAGGAAAATAATGACTCATCAGCTGACGTGTCATATGTGTGAAGCAGAACTCATATGAACTTTGCTTTTCTCATGCACCAATGACAAGATAACACACTACGCATGAATCAGTCAAGAATCCAGTATGACCACACATTGACCGATGAGCTGATGTGGCGTACGTGTGGCGCAAAACTCACATGGACTTTCCTTTTTTTATGCACTGATGACAAGACAACACACTGCATATCGAGGAGTTTACGTGGCACTCGTGTGACAAAGAGCTCGTTGCTTATAAATTGCATAAAGCATTAAGCATTTCTCACTAACAAGTATATTGAGAGACTGAAGTGAGTTTCAATTTCAATAAAGTTTTATCTAAAAGAATGGTGTTCATTGAAGAATTAAGTGTTTACAATTCATTTAGTGATGGTGTTAGTTGGGAGAGAGATTATAGTGTTTGGACCATCCCTTTCAAGGAGTTTCACTTTTCCGTTTGAAGAAATGGGTCCAATATGAGACAAGTTTAGCATACTGGAGGTCAATCACTAGGATGTTGTACTTGAAACCTTCAGTGCATGATGCTTGTGTTCAAGAGTGGGTGGAGGTAACAACAGACCTACATGTTGAAGATGATACATTGGCATATGTAGTTTCCTCAACATGTGATGATGGAATTAGTCGTGAAAATGATGAAGCTTGAGCCATCCAACATTGAGATTCCTATGGAACAAAGTGAGGGAATACAAGATTCTCTTCACCCTTTTCAAGATCAAGTATTTTTAAGTTTGTTGTAAAATGTTAAAACTTTGGTGTAATTCCTATGGTTGATTTATGTATCTTTCTTCTTTTAGTTAAGTTTGTTGTGCTCTCTAATTTCTAGTGTAATTTGCGATGTATATCTTTTTTTAAAATTAATTATGTCACTCTAGTTTTTGTTTGATTTTGTTATTTCCTTTAATTTATAACTTTATTTGGTTTAACATGTGATTTTCTTATTTGTTTTTTTTTTCAACTTTGGATTAATTTTTCTTTAATTTAACAACATATTTGACACTCAAATTTGTTACCATTGAATTTGTTACAGTGAAAAATATAGACCAACACCAAAGATCATGGTAAATAATGTTATCAAGGTGGTAAAAAAAGTTCATGAAACAATCAAACTGATAAGTTAAGTAACATGTAATTTTCTAATATTTTCCCTACTTTGGAATAAGTTTTCTTCAATTTAACAACATATTTGTCACCCAAATGTGTTACTATTGAATTTGTTGTCGTTAAAATTATAAAATAACAACAAAGATCATGTTAAATAATATTATCAAGGTGGTAAAAAATGTTCATGAAACAGCCTAAGTGATAAGTTATGTAACATGTAATTTTATGATTTTTTTTCCACCTTTTGATTGATTTTTCTTTAATTTAACAACATATTTGATACTCGAATTTGTTACCATTGAATTCGTTATCGTGAAAACCATAAATCAAGACCAAAGATCATGTTAAATAATGTTATCATGGTAGTAAAAGAAGTTCATGAAACAACCAAACAAATAAGCTATGTAACATGTAACCCCCATATATCAACGACCAAGATCAACTCCACCTCATCCTACGGTCCAAGTTATACACAGAGGTCACTATTGATGATAAGATTCCTCTGTACCACGACCTGACACACACTACCCTAGGTAATAGCGAAAAGCAACAACCAAGATCAAATCTCCATACATCAACGACCAAGATCAATTCCAACTCATTCTATGGTCCAAGTCACAACACAGGGGCCACTTTTCATGATAAGATTCCTTTGTACCATGTCCTAACACACACTGCCCTAGGTGACAGTAAAAAGAAACGACCAAGATCAACCCCACCTCATCCTACAGTCCAAGTCACAGCACAGAGACCACTATTCATGATAAGATTTCTTTGTACCACGTCCTAATACATAGTTCCCTAGGTGAAAGCAAAAATCAATGACCAAGATCAATTTGTCGGACATACACACTATACACACTTACCTCTATATATAGTGTCATTTGAAGCTTCTCATTTACAACACTTTCAGAGAAATATTACTAACTTTAATTGTATTTTGTGTATTTGAAAAAAATATACTATAATCGTCGACAATGTTGTTATGGAAACAAGTTGAGCATAAGTCTACTTCCATAAGAACAATGATAATATTCTTATGTTCATATTGTTTATATGGTCGTCGTTATTTACTAATTACGTTAATAATATTTGACCATGCTTACCTAAATTCTCTATTATTGCAAGACCCTGATGATAGTATTGTGTCTTTATACTATCACTCAATACCTGAGCCACACCATCTAGTTATTCCTATACTAGAGGAAGTTGGCGTTAGGGGAGTGGTAAGATTAAGACATCTAAAAGTCAACCACAATCTAGTCACGACTTTAGTGGAGAGATGGAAACCTGAAAGGCATACACTTCATCTACCCATAGGTGAATGTAGTGTCACCACCGTAAAAAGCGGTCGGAGCGACGCGATGGTTTTGTATCTCACGTTTTTTTTGTAAAAAGAGTGGTCATCGCTCTTAGGGTGTTTGATAACCAAACTACCCTTAAGAGCAAGGTTTTTATAAATGGGTCCAGGAGTTGCCACCAATATTTTTAGCATAAACATCGAAGAAGGAGAAAAAAGAAGGCATTGGTTTAAGAAAAATCAACTATGGTCATTATAACCAGAGTTGGGTTAGGGAGTTAGTTACGTGTGGGGAAGATGTTAGCACCCTACAATGCCTCTTTCGGATTCCTTATGATGGAATAATCTTAAAACAAAGACATAAAAATTATGCTTCTACCCTATTTATTCATTGCAGTATTTAAATAGCTATTTACATGACCCTAATATCTAATGCACACAAAGGAAAGCAATAAATGAAAGCTATAAAAGAGAGAATAGAGAAAAGAACCTCTGAACAGAGCTCTTATAAAAACTTGAAACTTGAGAATGCTTTTTGGCGATCTCCTCGCTCTATAATGATGCTCCTCTCTCCAAAGGAAAAGAAAACTTTAACTCTCTTGAGTGTCTAAAAGATCACTCAGACTCTAGAATAATGCTCAGAGTCACCTAAAGGTTCAAGAATGTCTTCTAGGTAGAGAGGAAGGGTGTGTGAGTGTGTGAAAATGTGAGAAATGAGGCCTTATTTATAGGGAATCACGCTAGGAAATCCGGACGACCGTCTAGCTTAAGTGGACGGTCGTCCATGGCCTAAAATGAGCATGGATGACCGTCTATTTATCATGGACGGTCGTCAATGGCTTAAAATAAGCATGGACGACCGTCTGGTCCAAATGGACGGTCGTCCATGGCTTAGTAATAAGTATGGACGACCGTCTGGTTAACCTGGACGGCCATCCAAGGCCTTCTGACAAAATTTCTGATTTTTATTTTCTCATAAAACCCTCTTATCCTAAATGGAACCTAGAAAATGCTACTAGGGACCTATTAAAGTCTTGACCATCTTCGAAACAGAGGATTTATGAACTTATTGCGATGCCGGGTAAGATTTGGGGTCTACATGTAACATCACATTAGAAGATGTTGCACTACAACTTGGGCTACAAGTGGATGATCATCCGATCATTGGACCCACAATGTTTGATTGGGAAGAAATGTGTGACATGTACTTAGGAATCATGTCAACGAAAGGTGAAACACTCATTAGACAAATGGTTAAACTGAAGTGGCTAAGAGATAACATGTTGCCACTACCAAAGGAACCATCAGAGGACCAACTGCATGCCCATGCTAGGGCATATATATTAGGGTTAATCAGAGGTGTTTTGATGCCTGAAAATATAGATAACAAAGTACACCTCATGTATTTATAATTATTGATTAATTTACGTAGGACTAAGTGATATAGTTAGGTTTCTATGTGTTTAGCTATTTTGTACAGGGAAATGTGTAAAGCAACTAATGTCAGGACAAAAATAATGGAAGGTTGTGCTTCACTATTACAATCATGGGCATGACATCACATGCTACATATTGCACCAATTAGTCCCTTACAGGTATTCATTAGTGTGAAAATGGAGTGGGGGCAAGGTTTTAAACTTTCAAAATGTACCACATAATGATCTCATTGGGTACCGAGTAAGGATTAATCATATTCAACCTCACCAAGTGAACTCGGTTAATGCTTTTATTATTAAATATATGTTTTAAATTAATTTTACTAACTACTTACTCATAATTTCGTTGTAGTTTTTATCGGCACCGTATCGAAGGTTAGAAACATCAATAGAATTAGCTCAAGCATACCGGGATTCACATTTGTCGACATCTTGCACAACAATAATGTGTTTTGCAGTTGTGGAGTGGCATCAGTCTAATCGGGTCAAGTTTTAATTTGGTTTATCTCAAGAAGTCACTTCTCCAACGCAAAATTTAGACAACCTGCACAAAATTGGCATGCGAGGGAGACCTAATGAAAATTGGCAAATAAGGCATTCTAAATGGATCAATATATGAAATAACAAACGATACCTTATACTACCAAGTCTACCATTGCAAGGATATTTCTATCACACGAGAGAATACATGGAATGATACACTGTCAATTCCATTTATTTATTGTCTGTGTCATAACTACTTTAAGATTCAAGAATGATTGTCAAATGACACACATTTGAAATTGGTTCATCCACTACACCGTCATTTCAGATGCCTCCACACCAACCGTTCACAAGTACTTCCTACTAGACACCTCCACCACAATCGGCAATGGATCCTACTCACCTTTCTTTTGTTTCAAGTTCAGATGATTCTTTTCAAATTTATTTGGAGAAAATCCTATAACACCCTCATTTGCCCATAAATTATATGCGACCAATCTACCCACCATAGTATCATCATGAAGGAGCTAGTTCCTCTGTCTTCCCTCCCCATGAACCACTTGAACAACAACCACCACCACCACCACAAGAAGGACCACCCCAAGAAGAAAATCAGAGAAGAAATCCATGACGTAATAGACAATGTCCTCATTGTGGAACTGGTCACCATTATGGAGGCTAGTTTAACTTTTTTGTAATAGATAATAACTTTTGTGTAGTGCATAATAATTGTACTTTAACTTTTTACTGTAATGTATATTAACTTTTTTGCAATTCATTTTAAGTGTACTTTTTTGTTTTATTTAAATGTTATTTTCAAGTATCCAATTTTATCAATTTCTTAAAATATAACAAAAACGAAATAAATTTCAAATAACAAGACAAATTACTAAATATTATTTTATAAAATATTTATATCTAATTATCTAATATTAAAAGTAAAACAAGTATTGTCGTAACTAATGAACTAACTTAATGTTAGCAAAAAGTAATGACTAAAATTGAATATCCAAATATCGAGAATCCACATTTAACACACATTCTCCAATATCTACATTGTCCAAGACCAACATCGAAATATTGTTCAGGATAAGATTCCTCTATACTATATACCATTCAAGGTGTCAGCAAAAAGTAATGGTCAAAATTGAATCCCCAAATATCAACGATCCACATTTAACACACACTATTCAACGTCAAAGTTAAGTCACCATTAAGCTGTCTGAGGCCCAACTCAAAATAAAAAGTACACTAATTTATTATGGTGGCATTTCCGTCTGCATAATATAGTAAATGACATATATAAATTCAGATTTGGTCTCATAAAAAATTCGCCAACTCATCTTCCCTATCCAACCTTTGTGTTATTCTTCTTTTTACTCTTCAAAATGGAGGAACTTAGCATCACAAATATTGAAAATTTTGATAACTCTTATCTTGCAGTAGTATTTTCAAATGGGTAAATCACAACAAATGAGGAAGGGGTGTACTTTCTATGTGCATCTCCTAAACTTTTTTGAATTCCCAACAATTGCATATTCATCATTCTAAAGGAAAAAAATATGTATTTTTTTAGGGATTTCTGTAGGCACCTCAATCAACAGGTTGTATTACCGTCAACCAAATTAATGGATGGTTTAATTATATATGATGTTACTGAACTATTTTCAAATATTGATGTATCTAACACTATTACTTCGAAGTCACAGTTCTCTTTAAATATTATCATTGAATTATATGTTCAATATACAAGATCCATTGATGAAATAATGATGCTTTTAAACCTCCTGATTCTACCTCTTTCGCAAACCCAAACAACATCTTTTTCTAAAGTTATAATTTGGCTTTGTCAATGTGCAACCATCATGGAAAGTCCAAATGGTTTTGCTTTTACTTATATATTTTTAAACCCTAGAACAATGGTAATCCAATACACATGATCTTTTGTTGAACTATATGAAAACATTATTCAAGTACTTAACTATGTAGATCTCAAACAAATTATTGAAATCAACAACTGTTGTTCAATTTGCATGCAAAACCAGAAGATCATTCACAACTCAATACAAATTAAAATTGATGCTAATGTGGCCCAAATGATCAAATGCTAAAAAAAACACAATCTCTACACCCAACCGTGCAACATGAACAAACATGAGAAAAAATTGAATTGTTTGTTCAAGGTAAGACTATACGAAAGACAATATCTGACGAAATCATTTGTGACTTAGAAGATAATACATATGTTGACAAACACGAAATAACAAAATCCACATTTGCCTCGCAATTTATAATATGATTATTTAATTATCATTTATCTTGTATTATTTCTAATTTAATTGGATTTCATATTAACATGTATTGTTTCAATTATACACAGTTAATCTATGATCTTTTAATATTTTATATCGTGAATTTAAATATCTATAAATACAAAAATATAAATATATATTAATTAAATATAGAAATATATGACTATAGAATTTTAAAATTTATATAAATATATAATTATATATATATATATATATATATATATATTAAATATACAAATATATGTATTTATTAAATATTTTATTATATACATATAAAAATATATGTATATATAAAAATATATATACATATAAATAACTTATTATATAAATCCATATTTATTAAAACATATCAAAATACATAAATATATATTAATTATAAATTCATGTGACATATTTCATGTTAAATATATTAAAGTTTATATATCAAAATGACCTTATGTCACACATCTAATTTCTCAATAATCGAATTCGGACCCATAAAAGTTTTTTTATTTAAAGTGGGAAAGATCCTAAGTATATAATTATTTTTTAATATTATTTTCCAAAATAAAAGCTTTTATATAATTTATATTAAATAATTTCAATAATTTTTATTATAATCTTTTAATTTATTTATATTTTTCTAATTTTTTACATCAAAATTGTTATTAAATAAACTATTCATATAATGTCTTATTCATATTTATTTTTTATTTATCATTGCTATTATGTATGAATATATATATATATATATATATATATATATATATATATATATATATATATATATATATATATATATATATTAAATATATTTGTATTTACTATATTAATAAAAATATATTAATAATATAATTATATAAATATATTTTTATGATATATAAAAAAGATATTTATATTTATTCGATATAATTATATAAATAAATGTTTAATATATATATATATATATATATATATATATATTATTTTTATATTTTATAATTTTTTATTTTAAAAAAATTATTAAAATATAGATAAAATCCGGCTTGTGGAGACCGAAGTTTAACCTTTTTATTAAATGTGTGCTAATGAATATTTATTCAAATAGTGAGAAAAATAAATCGATTCTTCTCATTCACTCTTGTGTTAAAAAAAATTAAAAAATTTACGTGAAAGGCTTGAAATTTAAAATTTTTATGAGGTAAGACTTTCAAATTAAAGAGTTTATGTTATATAAACCATTTTTTTTAAATCTTATTAGATAATATAATTTTTTTAACTTAAATAGTGTTATCTAACTAGATTTTAAATAATTAATTTTTTAGTATAAAAATAATTAATTATTTACATAAATATATTATTTATAAATTGATTTTTTTAGTTAAATAGTATTATATCATTAAATTAATTTAAATTACTAATTTTATATTAAATAGAAATTAAAAATTACATATATTATTTAAGAAATTACAAAATATTTAATAGTGAGACCATGTCCCATATCGTGATCTTCTAATTTGTCATTTGGGTATACGTGGTTAATTCTAGATAAGTGTTTATTGTACTTGAGTAGTACACCTATGTTTGATTATATTATGATGGTAGTGGTTTGAGATGAAAAGAAAGTAAATGTAAGAGAACCTCAACTTTCAAATTGAATTTGATTGGTTAAATTTTCAAGTTGGTCAACATATCAAAATATTAATAAAATTGTTTATTAGTTTGACTAATATGTTAATGACTTGATTGATTAACATGAACATAATTAGACTGACTAACATAAATTTATTGTGTATGTTGGATAAAATTAAATAAAAAATAATAGATTTAAATGTTAGTTAAGACATTTTTATTTTGCAAGTATTTTGGGTAATTAATATTATAATTATGGGAATTATTATTTTATTTCTAGGGAGAATGTTAGGATTTCAGGAAACCCATTCTGAACCTATAAATACCAATTGTATCAATGTTTTACACCACATAAAATTGTTAGGCAAAATTTGGGTCATGTATATATATGATACATAATTTAAATGTGTTAAGGTCATTATTTATTAAGCCAAATAATAAAGTGATCTGACTAAATTAAAAAGTTTGGCTAAAAGCATATGTCATAAAAATAAAATTATGTAGAGACCATAGAGCAATTTCTAATTTGATGAGGGATCAAATTAGAAATAATAAAACTTAAGTAATTAACCTAATTATGGTTATTTTAAGGGGTCATAGTTCCCTTTTGGGAACACATAGACAGAACGTAAGTTTCATTCTTGTTCCTTTCTTTCTATCCCCATCAAGAGAGAAAATCAAGAGGGAAATACAGGTACTCTTCAAGTGGAAGACCATAAGATATAGTGTTCTACAAAGACATCATCATTATGGCTAATTGAGGTACGCTTTCGCATTCAATTTACAACATGTTTATCAATATGAGATTACGTTTATGTTTAATCGTTAGAATCAAAATCAGGATTATTATTATTATTATTATTATTTTTCTAACAATTGGTATCAAAACCGCCCATATTTGATTCATGTTGGTTTAATTTATAGAATCCTAATTATGAAAATTAGGATTAATTTTGTTTTAAACAATTCAAATTACCCAATTTTATGAACCCTAAGTGAAGAATAATATCTAATTTTTGTGAACCCTAAAATTTAAATTTGGAGGTAACATCCCCAATCTGATTCTGTTTGTTGATGGAACCGTGGAGGAAGCTATGGATTCTTCTTCTTCATTTTTTCCTTTTGTTTCAGTTTAAGTTTCAAGATTTACTGAGAAAGAAATAGTGTTTCAAATTTCAATCTTTCTTGTATTGAGTTCTCTATTCTCTTTGAATCTTTTGTTTTTTTTTTTATTTAATTTTATGAGTTTGGAATTGGGGGTGGTGTTCGGAGAATTCTAATGACACTCGAATAGAAGGGAAACAATTTAGGGTTAGGTTTTAAGAATTGATTTGATTGGAAATAGAGAACAGAAAAAATAAAAAATACCGTAGGCACCACAAATAAGAATATTTGATAAGCCAAGAAGGATCGCCATAAGAATTGGATAATTCTTGATAAGATCAAATTATGCAAGGAAGAACCCCAGTAGAGCAACAACTCACAAAGTAATTTGAATATTACGTTCGTTCATTCTAAATTTTCAAATGTTTAATACAACTTAAGTTTATGAGTTTGTCTCATTGCAGGAAATAAAGATAAATTAAAATCCTAATATCCCAAGCAAAGTTAAGTTGCCCAGATGCCTTAATGAAGACATTATAAGTTTTAGGTCTTGGGTTCAAATCCCCACTGTAGTAAATAAAATAATAATAATAATAAAAACTAAATCTTTTAGTTGGGTCTCCTAGCTCTCCAAACATTCTATGCATGTGATAGGTCTAGACTCCTTCATATTTGGATCTTTTAATAGTTGAGCCTTTAGCAAATTGGTCACTTTGTATTGTAATGTCTCTTGTGTTTTTCTGAGTCTGCCTCTTATCATAGGTCCACCTAAGTTTTGGATTGGATCTTGGTCTTGATCCTTTGGGCCTTTATGTCCACATCATTCCCTCCTTCTTGGGCAGTATTTGTCCTCAAATCTAATATTTAGGGTAATGCAAGATTAAAGATAAATTAAAATCCTAATATCTCAAACAAAGTTAAGTTGACCAAATGGTTCAATGAAGGCATTATAAGTTTTAGGACTTAGGTTCAAATCCTCACTATAGCAAATAAAATAATAATAATAATAAAAATTAAATCTTTTAGTTGGGCCAACTAAATCTTTTAATTGGGTCTTCTAGCTCTCCAAACATTCTATGCATGTGATAGGTCTATGCAATACCTCTTGTGTTTTTCTGAGTCTGCCTCTTGTCATAGGTCCACCTATGTTTTGGATTGGATCTTGGTCTTGATCTTTCTCATTATGGGCTTGGGCCTTTATGTCCACATCAAATTCTCAACACAGAAAATCTTAAGTAAATGATAAATGTTTCCACAGGTGTGACTGTTCTTTTTTTTAGGAAAAATTGATTTTAAATTCCCTGTTTAGGGTTTGATTGATTACTATTTAATCACTTTTAGGGTTTAGAGCAGTGTGTTAAAGAGACTTAAAACTATCTCTGTTTCATCCATAATGTGATTTTAAGGAGATGTTCATCATTTATGTATTGGTGGAAAATGAGGTATTCATCCCTAATAAGATTCTAGGGAGGTGTTCATCCTTAGTAGAATTCTAATGAGGTGATTCTCTTTTGAATTAGTTTGCCAATATTAAATATTTGGTTTTGTTATATAAATAAAATATTCAATTTTTTGGTAGTTTAATATTTTTTGTGAGCAAATTAAGTCAAGAAGTCACCAAAGTAACCTCTCTCGAATTGGGAAATTCATGAAAAATATTGAAAGTTAGTGTTTGTGTATATTTATGCGAGTATTAGTCGGCCCAAAGGAAGATTAATATTTGGCCGAATTGCATACCCACTTGTAATGATAAACATGTGATAATTATAAGAATTTGTTTTGTCGATGATAAATTAATCCAAAGATTGGTTTATCGTTGCACGTGCTTTATTGTCAATATTTGATTATTACAACAATATACCTTTAGCAGTTAATATTACTGATCAAAGACTTGATATTGATGATGCATTGGATGTCTTGAGATGGGTTAAACCACTATTTGAATATATATTATTAATTTTTTATATAATGTGAGCATAATTAGTTTATTTTTCGTGTTCTAAATTCAATTTACAATTGCTTACGTATCTGCCAATTTAAATTATGTTCTGGTCCTCAACAGGTCATATCTTCTAAAGTTTCTTTATCTTCTCCAATGAACAATGTGGATTTCTATTCTCAACTTTTCAACTAACATTTTCAAATTATGATTCACATTAACAGTTGCAAGAATCTATAACTATCCAAATCCTACTTCCTGAATAAATTTTTTTAACACGATCATCTAAGATGTTTGCCTATTTTGTTATTCACATATTATGTCGCTTAGGAAGAAGTAATATTTCATTTCCTTCTCATAATGCATATATTATGTGTTTGTCTTAAAGACATACCAAGGACATATCTATAAGAAGATGACCACGATTGAATGTCATATCTCTTTAACTTTCTCATTTATTTATATCTTTAATCTTTCTCTTTTTATTTGCATTTTTTCTCTTTTACTTTTGTCTCTTTAATTTTATTTGTATCTTTAATTTATGTCTCTATAATTTTTCTCTTTTATTTACATATGTTGTTGCTTTTTCTCTTTAATTTTATTTATGCCTTTTTAATTTCTCCAGCATTTGATTAATTTTATTTACATATATTGTTTCTTTATATGTTAATCTTCTACACTATGGTTATTCTTCATAATTTTTGAATTGCATACATAACATTCAATCGTTGTCATCTTCTTTCATATATGTTTTTGTTACGCCTCTAGGATAAATATGTATCAAACACAATATGAGAAGGGAATGGAAGATTACTTCTTCTCAGGCTACATAATAATTGGATAACAAAACATACAAAGATGTTAGATGATCAAGTTAAAAATTTAATGCAAGAATCGGGATTTTGATAGTTGTTGAAAGATGAATAACAAAAACCCGCACCTTTCATTTTCCTATTGGAAAAAACCACATTAACTTTAGAAGATGTAGCCTTACAACTAAATCTTCCCATTGATATACTAACAGTTATAAATGTCACGAGTAGCGACTTGACAGTATTTTATAAATCTTTATTAGGTTTATTTCCACCCTAAGAAGTTATTACTAGAAATACAATCAAACTTTCTTGGTTAAACACTTCATTTCTATAGTTTCTCACTGATGTATATGATAATGTTATCACACAACATGCAATACATACATATTGACAATAATAAGAAGCTTATTAATGTTTGATATATTAACATCTAGAGTACATTTAATCATATCTATTATTGCAAGTCTTAACTGTAAGGTTACACTATAATTGGACATCAACTATCTTGACATGTCTATAAAGTGGTAGATCATGAGATTTACTATCATTAGGATAACATTAGGTTAGATGTTGTTGCTTCAAACATGAGATCTTATTACATGCATTTGTCATAAGATAGAAAACTAAATAAATAAAGAGATTGTTACTAATTATGGTTTCCCATTAATAAAAAGATATTATAAATTTATAGAAATTTATTTCACATTATTTTATTTAAATTTATTTTCAAATTTTGAATAATTATTTATATATAATAGGTGGTCACAACAAGATCAAAGGTTAAACGTCATCACATATGTTCTACATGCATTACATTTAACATTTGATCAAATAAAATTAGAGGAAGTAA
Source organism: Sphenostylis stenocarpa (assembly GCA_963425845.1). Classification (NCBI taxonomy): domain Eukaryota; kingdom Viridiplantae; phylum Streptophyta; class Magnoliopsida; order Fabales; family Fabaceae; genus Sphenostylis; species Sphenostylis stenocarpa. The sequence goes on along the minus strand of OY731400.1, from coordinate 26,594,969 downwards.
TTCATTTATTACAACTCGTGTTTCTAGAAATACTTTTAATATATATTAATTGAATCATAACTATTTTAATTTTACATGTCGTATATAATAATATAATTTTTATGAACTCTTTATCATCAATCTTGATTATGACAACTTATAAATGTTGAGGTTCTCCCGTCAATCCTATTATAAATTCAATTATATGTTTTGTAACTATTGAACTCCATCTAACAAATCAGGTTATAGAACAATTTAGCCTTCGTCAACCAATTCTAGAAAATCCCATCAATATACTCAAACTTCACAAAGAAGAAATGAGTGATAAAATTGATAGATTTTGACCCTTATACCATGAAGATTGAATTACTATCTAAAACGATCTTTATGATTGCTTATTTCAAAGAAACAAGTTTCTCGAGAATGCCTACTTACACCACATATGATATAATATTTTCAACATACTATAAGATATAATTCCTCTTTTCAACACTAAGATTCAGATGATGAAATAAGTATATAATTTATTTTATTTTATACATAATATTATTTATATGAAACTAATGTTATAATATTTTCTTTTTCACTAGTATGACACACAACAAGATAAATCTAGTCATGTTCATGTTGGTCAATCAATTGATCGTGATGGTCAGTCGACTGATCAACGTGATGGTCAATCGACTGATCAACTTGTTGATCAATAAACTAATTCAACATATTGATCAATTGATCAAACATCTACATATTAATCAAGCTAATCAACAATCTTATCTATTTTTTTAGATATGTTGACAAATTAAAATTTAACTAATCAATCTCAATTTAGAGGTCGGTACCTCATACATTTATTTTCTTTTGCTATCAATCAAATATGTTTCTCACCCCTTTCATGATAACAAAATCAACATACAATAAAATTAATCTCAAACAAGATATTAATGATGATGATAATAATACAAAAACAAATGTTCAACCACCACCATCATATTAGAAGAACACATTGAGGACAAGATCTCAACATTAAATATTTTATAATTTATTTTACAATAATATATAATTTTTTATTTCTATTTAATATATAATTACTAATTTAAATTATTTTTTATTCTATTTCTCTCTGTTTTTTCAAATTAATAATATAATATAATTAAAAAAAAATAATTAATTTTTATATAATATATTTATGTAAATAATTAATTATTTTTATGTTTAAAAATATAATTACGTAAAACCATACTAGATAGCAAGAATTTAGTTAAAAAACAATAAAACTGGTGCTACCTAGTATAATTAAAAAAAATAATAATAAGTTTCAATTGAAATCGTACGGACAATTCTTCGATGACACTCTTCCAGATTAAAAAAATGGTCTTAACAGCACGATTTCTTCAATAACTGATGCTACTACCAATATACGTAAAAAAAAGAAAAAAAAAAAAAACCTACCATGACACTGTTCCAGTTTCAAAAACACCATTAAAGTTGGACAATTAACCACCTGGTTGAGTTGTATTTTCTTCAACATGAACTGCAAATGTCACCCTTGGTGCCTGCAACCTCTGCATAAACAAATTCAAATAAATTGTTCAAATGGAGGAACCAAATTTGGATATAACCATTCACTTACTGTTATTCTGCTACGGATGTTAAGATCATCGTGCATCTGATTAAGCCGGTCCTTCGCAAGTTCTTCTACTGCATATGCTTTCCTGCAAGCTTCTTTCACCTGAAAGATACAGGGGTAAAATAGCCTTAGTTTCCCAGGCATTTTCTCTGTATACTTTTACCCCAATTGAGAGCTAGTTTTCATATTCAGGTACGGCTAGAATTACAAGTTCACCGGTAAACTATATTAAATCCAAATAACTTTATGAAACGGCCAGGAAAATTAACTTATGGAACTAACCTGGCTTGCATCAAAAACTTGATTGATGTTGACATTATCCGCATATCTTTCTAACATATTTCTTAGATGAGATAGTTCTTTCATAAGGTCATGGGCAACCTCTTTGGCATCTAGCAATTGACTTTTAGAAAATTCAAATGCTCTTTCTGCATGAAGGCGAAAAGAAACACAGTTCAAACATGCGCAGAGCCCTCTGCATCCTCTTGGATTTCTTTTTAAAATTCCTTTTCTTAAACCAACAGCAGGGCCCCCAACGACTTTCAGTTCAGACAAGCTCTCACAACATTTGTGTGTTTCAGGTGGTTTCTCACTAGAAGACATCATAAGAGAACCATTTCCTTTTACTTCGGAGAAAACTGATGATTTGGACAAGGGAGGTGTAGCTTTTTCTTTCTTGGTGATAACTTCTTTAATCATAGTTCCTATGATTGGTAATTCTCTTTCCTGAGAAGAAATTGATGGATCAGTAGAGCTCTCTGGCTTGCAGAATCCATTCAATACAACCTGCTTGTCTTGCAGTTGAATCACTTCGCATGAATCATGAGATGACTGAAATACAGGAATTTGAAATTTTCGGCTTGAACTATAATTGTTTAGCCCTATTTGATGTTGAGTACCAGAATGGCCTGCACAATGTTTCAAGGAACACAGTCATTTGAATCACCTACCGATACCGTGGCCAAGAAAAAAACTGGAAAAAAAGAAAAAAAAAAAAAAAAAACACTAAACTAAATGATTATCTTCCACGAGAATAAAAACCAATACTTACAAGAATTATCTTTCATAGTATTCAATAAAAACGGTAGCAGTCTTTTGCAGTTTAAAGATCCGGCCTGTTTCAACAATTTAAACTGCAGACAACGTTCAAGAACCTGTTTCTAAACCACAAAATACAAGTAAAATCAACGTGAGGAAAGAAGAATCATGATGTTGTTCATGCAGTATTTAAGGTCCTCACCGGTGTGTTCTTGGATTCAGAGTCATTTACAATTTCACTAGTCTTATTGTTATCACTACCTTCTGAAGGCATCCTCGAATATAAAACTATGACATTCTGCCCACTTCCTTCTTTGTCACCACAATGTCCTGTCATGTCAGATTTTCTTGACATAATCTTCTCAGGTGATCTAAGTATATCATTTGAAGCCAGGGCATGATTTAAACTTGTAACATTCTCGTCAACATCTAGCACATTTGGATCCAAATGACATAGACTCTGACCTTCTTGAGGAAATATATTAACAGATTCACGCTCCTCCAGATTCACAAACTGCTTGTTTTCATCACAATCGATTGTCAATCCTTTTTCTATATTTGAATGATGCACAAATGTAAACTCAGAGATATCACCTTTGACATAAAGTCTATTATGATCTTTGGGTGGTGACTCACAGTCGTGTCGTTTGGATATCTTATTTTGTACTTCCTGGAGGTTCTCATTGTGCGCAAGCGCAACATTTGCAACTTCCTTAGCAGAGTGAAAATCATCCTCCATTACTGAACATGGATTAAGTTCTGATGCACTCAAGCATTCACCATTAACCATTTTCTCTGTATGTTCGTTGACAGAGGGTGCAGATAAACCCTCACCAACCACTTCTTTTGAGTCCAAATGCGTTGGCAATTCAGGCAAGACTTGAGAAGGTGTTAAATTTGGTTGGTTGTCATGAGATAACTCTTTAGAAGGATAAACTAAAACGTAGTTTTCTACTCCATGGGATTCAACTGTAGCATGCATGGGACTGCCGTCTGTCTTGTGTCCTTTTAGAGAAGCTTCTTCACTTTGAGATGACAAAGGACGTTGGAAACTCTTTGGATGCATATGTTCCTTTTCTTCTTGATGACGAGTCTCATTATCAAATTTGGATGTGCCTGCAAAATCAATTAGTTTCTTCATTATCCGCATATCATATCTAAAGAATTTATATGAAGTGGTTGAATACACAAAGATAAGTTACCAGAGTAATCTTTGGTAAGATCCATTAGAAATGGAAGCAACCTTTTATAGCTTACAGAACCTAGGGTTTTAAAAAGTTTGCTGTGCAAACGCTGTCTAGGAACCTGCACGGACGTTTCAAATCATATTTAAATTGCTACTAAATGTAAAACCATTATTGTAAATATACACAGACACATGGAGTTGCTAGAAAATCCACACATCAAAAGTTGTACTCAACATATAATATTATAAAATATTTCACCTATGATTTCGATACCTAATCTGATTAGGTAGCATAATTATAATTTAGCAAAGATCAGTAATTAAATGTCTAACACATAATTGGTGGAAATTAAAAACAAAGGACAGATTCTTACACATTTACCCTCAAGAGAATCTTTCCCCAGGTCAGCTTTCAGACAAAACCGTTCACCAGCATTTACTTCGGTGCTTCTGGTCAAATCCATGGGTTTGACATTGACCTCTGAATTATCATAAAAATCAGCATCAGGAGCAGTTGTCAGTATACATTCTTCACTGAAAACACCAAACTCCGATGAGGTACAAGCACGATAACTGGGCACGGCACAATCAATATTGTTTCTGTGGTTAGACAATTGATTAGAGCCATCATTGGGGAAATCACTCCCAACAGCATTAACACCATAATCAGCAGTGGCATCCACCTTCGATTCACTCAAGCATTTAATCTCTGCAGGTGGCACAAAACACTTAGCAGTCACTTCTTTTGAAACTAATTGCATTTGTTATTCAAGAAAGTAGTAGGTAGATGACAATTTTGACCCATTAGTACCACGCATGGTGCAACCCTCGGTCTTAAATTCTGCTTTAGAAGCCTCTTGATTTTTAGACAGCAAAGGAAGCTGCAAATATTGTCTACTATCCTCATTGTTCTGGCTAAGTGTTATGATTCTTTCTAGAACTAGGAAGATAAATCTTTGAAGAACTGGATTATGAAAAGGAACCCAAGAATTGAAAGATTCCGATGTATTATTGAATTGAAGAGAATGAATAAGAGGGAAGATACAATTGACGGAAGATTCTGTTTTTGTTTTTTCCTCCTTTTTTTACAAACTAATTATTATTAATAGCTATTTACTCCAACTTCTATAACTACCTAACTAACTAATGCTGACTCAGCAATTACAACTCATTGAAATTACTTATATCAATATCCTCCCCTTCAGCATCCTTGCCCTCAAGGATGAAAAGATGGAAATTTCTTCTTCAAATCGTAGTAAAACTCCCAAGTAGCATCCTCTACCAATTGATGCTTCCATTTAACCAAAACCTTGGTCGTTGCTACTCTTTTCCTTCGAACTGTCATCCTATCTAGGATAGCTTCCGGTTCCTTGTCTACCAAAGCATCTTCTGACTGATATGGCAACACACTTGAAACTGGGACCCTTCCCACATGCATCTTAAGCTGTGAAATGTGGAAAACATCATGAACCTTGGACTGATCTGGTAGTTCAAGATTGTAAGCCACAACCCCAATTTTATCAATAATTCGATAGGGCCCAAAATACTTAGGACTCAGCTTCATATTGCTCCTATGCGCCACAGAGATTTGCCAATAAGGATGAAGCTTAACATATACCATATCACCAATCTGATACTCCCTGTCAATCCTGTGTTTATCGGCTTGTTGTTTCATTCTTTCCTGGGCTCTTCTGAGGTGGAACTTCAACATCTTCAACATCTCTTCTCTCTTAAACAAACTTCTATCTACTAGCTCAATCTTGGACTGACCAAGCAGATAAGGGAGAGATGTATGGGAGGAGGTTGGCTGTAAACAATCTCATATGGGGTAGCCTTGGTGGCAATGTGATAGGTAATGTTATACCACCACTCGGCCATGGGCAGCCATTTGCTCCACTGCTGAGGTGCGTCACAACACATACACCTCAAATATGTTTCAAGACACCTATTTACCACTTCCGATTGGCCATCCGTTTAAGGGTGATAGCTAGATGAAAGTTGAACCTGAACTCTCAGGAAAGCCATCAAATCCCGCCAGAATGTACTGATAAAGACAGGGTCCCGGCCACTAGTGATTGTGCCTGGAAAACCATGCAGCTTAAAAACTTGGGCCAAGAAAACCTGTGCTACATCCCTTGCTGTATAACGGTGAGAAAGAGCCATGAAGTGGGCTACTTTACTCAATTTGTCCACTACTACTAGAATGACTTATTTCCCAAAAGACATAGGTAACCCCTCAATAAAATCCATAGTCACATGCTGCCAAACTTGATCAGGAACTGACGATGGTTGCAAAAATCTTGGACTCGCAACCGTAGAATACTTATTTTTCTGACATACAGGACATTACAGTACAAACTTCTTTACATCAGTAGTTAAACCCTTCCAAAGTAGCAAAGTTTTGATCCTTTGCATTGTTGCATTAATGCTCGAATGACCACTAGCACCTGAAGAATGCAACCACTACAGTAATTCTTCTCTCAACTTACTATCGTTTCCAACCACTAACCTTCCCTTCCTCCTTAATTCGTTATTATGCCATGTTTAGTGTTTATGTATAGCCGAGCCATCTTGAATTTCCTTGATTAACTTCTTCAAATTCACATCAGTTAACCAAGTAGCCTTGATCTTATCACCCAAATCAGATTGTAATTTATAAGTACTCAAACTATGGCATGTTAACTCCACAACCCTTGACAAAGCATCAGCCACCACATTCTCATGCCCCTGCTTGTATTCTATGGAAAAGTCAAACTCCATGAGCTTTGCTAACCACTTCTGTTGAAACACAGTGGTGAGCCTTTGATCCAGCAAATACTTCAAGCTGTAGTGATCAGTTTTTACCGTGAAATGCCTATTGAGAAGGTAGTGTCTCCACTTCTAGACTACAAACACTACTTCCAATAACTCCTTCTCATAAGTAGATAATGTCTGCTGCTGATTATTCAAAGTTCAGCTAATATAAGCAATAGGACGGTGTTCCTGCATGAGGACTGCTCCTATTCCATAACCTGAAGCATCAACCTCTACTATGAATTCTTTAGAAAAATCCGGTAATGCAAGAACTGGTGCACTACAGAGAAGGTTCTTGATTTGCTGAAAAGCCTCTTTGGTGTGATCACTCCATACAAACCCATCCTTCTTAAGCATTTCGGTCAAGGGCTTAGCCACCACTCCAAACCTCTTCACAAACCTCCTGTAATACCTTGCCAACCCTACAAAACCTCTTAATTGCTTGAGGTTCTGAGGCAATGGCCAATTTTTCATAGCTTCCACCTTGGCCGGATCAATAGAGACCCCTTCAGCAGAAATAAAATGACCAAGGTATTTGACATTTTTAACAGCGAAGAAACATTTAGATCTCCTAGCAAATAAACTATTGCTCGTAAGAGTCAAAAGTACTTTCCTTAAATGACACACATGACTCTCCAAATCACTGCTATATATCAATATATCATCAAAGAAAACTAACAAAAACCTTCTCAAAAAAGATTGGAACACAGAATTCATGAGGTCCTGAAAGGTAACTGGTGCATTTGATAAACCAAAGGGCATCACCACATATTCAAAATGACCAGAATGTGTCCTAAAAGCAATTTTTGGAACATCATCAGGAGCCATTCTCACCTGATTATAACCAGACCTCAAATCTATTTTAGAGAAGATTCTAGATCCATGGAGTTCATCTAAAAGGTCATCCACCAAAGGAATGGGAAATCTATTCTTCACAGTGTTTTTGTTCAGCTCCCTATAATCCACACACAGCCTCCATGAACCATCCTTCTTCCCAACTAACACCACAAGACTTGCATAGGGGCTACAACTGTTTTGAATTACACCCTTACTCAAATATTCTTGCACCAATTTATCTATTTCATCCTTCTTATGCTTAGCATATTTGTAGGGTCTCTTATTAAGAGGATTTTCGCCTTGCACAAGCGGAATCTTGTGATCATGTTCAGGTCTGAAAGGAGGCAGAGACTTAGGTTCTTGAAATACATCATCAAATTCAGTCAAGAGATCAACAACCCTAGGAGATAGCTGAGGTTGATTGGCATGAGCAGTGAGGGATTGCAACAATCCTTCTCCCCCTTCACACAGATGAATCATGGATAAATGGACTCCCTCATCTAAAACCTTCCCAACCTGTTGTTTCTGTATAGTTTTTATTCTCCCTTGAGCAGAATCTCTAAGAATAAGTCTTTTGCCATTGGTTTTGAATTCCATGTGCAACTTATCAAATTTCCACACAATATCACCCAGAGTGACCAACCATTCAATGCCCAGCACCAAATCATGACCACCCAAAGGAATAAGCATTATATCCAAAGTAAAAATAGTATTTTGCAACCTCCATGTAAAATTCCTGACTATAGAGGAAATAGGAAGTTTGTACCCATCGAGCCACAGTAGCAGTAATAGGATCCAAATTCTCTATTTTGCAACCATATCGTTTAGCAAATCCAATATCTAAGAAGTTATGAGTACTACCACTATCAATTAGAATATGAACAAGATTCTTTTGATAATGACCAGTAACACGCATAGTTTTGAAATTAGCTATACCCAATAACACATGGACTGAAATTTGCAAATCATCCCCAACAGAAAGCTCATCAGCCACACTAGGCTCCTCAATAGTTTCCTTATCCTCAAGCACTTCTACCACATGCACCTGCAACTTCTTGTGAGTTAAGCTATGCTCATGGGAGTATGGTTCATCATAGAAAAAACACAATCCACTGGCTCTTCTTTCACTCATAAAGGCTGGAGTTAAGGTTTTACCAATCTTGAACTTCGAATTCACATATTCCTTTTGAGAGCTTGTATTAGAGTTAGGTTTAGGAACAGACACAGGTTTGACCCCCAACAGTCCTTTCTGATTCTTGGCTATCACAGCATGGTTAGAAGATCCGGGAACATTCTTAGCATTGCTCAAGCTAGTAGGGGCGTTGGCAGCTTCATACATTCGATCTAATTGGAAGGCTCTCTAGACCGAAGTGGGATTAAACATTCTTACCAACATCTAAATATCTTGTTTCAACCTGCCTAAAAAACAACTTAATGTGTAATTCTCAGACAACGATAAACGAGTGATAATAGAGTCAAATTCCTCATGATATTCAACAACTGACGATTTCCAATTCAGCCATGGGATCATCACAAACATCTCCAAATCTTGCAATTACCAATTGTGCATAATCCGCCCAACACATAGAAGAACAATTGAACGTTTTAGATAAAGTCGTGTGCCATTGAAGAGCACGACCCTCTAAATGAACTATCGCTAATTGAACACGAATGGGGTCAGGGGTGTTGTCGATCAAGAAGAAATTATTACACTGGTACACCCATTGATTCACATTTTCACCACAAAATCGTGGAAAATCAATGCGAGCAAGACGGGTACCATAAGAATACAAACCGGTATTGCAACCGTTATGACGGTTTACCCCTAGAGAGCCTTGCGACTGCTGTAGTAAGAGATCGTCCATAGTTTTCTTCAAAGACTCGTCAATGGATCGCTGCATTGTCCCTACAAGCTCAACCAATTGATTATCTAATCGAGCGGATAAACGCTCCTCCATATCTTTCAGAGCCTGAGCATTTCTTGTCGTTTTTGCCATGGAAAAACTCCGAAATGGATCGAACAAGCTCTGATACCAATTGTTATGATTCTTTCTAAAACTAGGAAGATAAATCTTTAAAGAACTGGAATATGAAAAGGGAACCCAAGAATTGAAAGATTCCGATATATTATTAAACTAAAGAGAATGAATAAGAGGAAAGATGCAATTGACGAAAGATTTTGTTTTTATTTTTTCCTCCTCTTTTTTACAAACTAATTATTATTAATAGATATTTACCCCAGCAGTTATAACTGCCTAACTAACTAATGCTGACTCAGCAATTACAAATCATTGAAATTACTTATATAAGACCCAACTTTGGTGTACCTATAAAAATTATCCCAATTCATCGCATATAGCTGCTAACCAAATCATTATGTAAAGCAGTAAATTAATAATAAGGGGTTCACAGCACAAATTAGTTACCCGAATGATCTCTGACGATATCTCTAAGAAACGGAAACAATCTTCTGTAATTGAGAGAACCTGGGGCCTTGAACAACTTCCCCTGGACACGTGGTCTGAGAACCTGCATAGATATCCCAAATAACTCTACTATTATAAAAATATGTTGTCAAAGCAATAATAATTTTTAAAACAAAAATCATTTACTGGGATTTTAACAAAATCATAAGTAAAGTTAGAACTGCCAATTAAGGACACAACACTTAATCCATCTATGTCTAGATACATATGTAAGAAAGAACATCTGTTAGAAAAGTCAGTCACTGGCTCTCTGCTAGGATCACAAGGGTTCCCTAAAAAAGTATAAACAAATTAATCTAAATTAAAAAAAAAAAAGTCAGGCCCTTACAATTTTGTTCATAAGAGAAGAACCATTCTTTGACTTATCTTTCCCAGAAGAAGGTGTATATTTGAAAGTTGAGCCAACACATACCTCAGCATCAGGTAGAGTAGTTGGTACCAGTGATACATCCAAACCATCAATTTTCTCCAAACAATATCCGTCGTTCTTTCTCCTGCAATCTTGCAATTTGATGCTCTCTTCTAACGATTCAACTTTTTTCAGATAGGAGGTCCGAGCCTTGCCAGAAAGTCTCAAGTCCAGATCCTCCCCAACATTTCCATCCGTACAATTGGAATCATCAATAATCTCCTTGGAATACGTGCCTCGGATCAAAACGGAGTTGGTGGACAGCGGAGGCGAATACACTCGCTTGGCACGAAGGTCCTTGGTCAGAAGACGAGGAGGCTGGTTGTGGTCACGCTTTGGTCTTTTGCAATTGATTTGGTGAAAGTGCAAGTCTAAGGGGTACGGTTCGTCATGAGTCTGAATGGGATCGAACTGGAGTTGACCGGAGCGGATCCGGTGAAGAAGGAGATGTAATCGGCTGCGGGTGAGTGTTGCAGTGGTACGGTTCCGCTTCCGGGAGCTTGGGACGAAGTCCATGGCTTGCTAGTCCTAGATCTGTGAAAATTTTGGCCATGGTTAGATATAAGAGAGGTATTACATGGCGGGAACACATGTTTCCTTTTTGGCGGGAAAACGTAGCCTCCTTCTACTTATTTACCTAATTAAAGTTATAATTAATATCCTCTTATACATTTTAAAAAATTCCTAATATAAATTTATTATTAATTGTCTCTCATTTATAACAAATCTATAAATTATTTAAGTATTAAACATATATAAAAAATAATTAAATAACATAATTTTATTTTAATATTTTGTTTAATAATAAACATAAAATAAAAGCATATTTTTTACTAGTCATAACACATACTTTCTTGTGGTTGTTTATAGTTCTTGTTATTATACTTACTAATTTTGAAAAGTTAAAATTTAATATTTATATTAATTTTAACTTTTTATGAATATAAAAACAAAATATGTATTATAATATATATTATTAAAATATCTAATTAAATTGTGTTACAAATATAATTTTTAAAGTTTCATAAAATATTTTTTATAAGGTTCTAATAATCATTGGACTATTAAAACATGCAATCTTGATTTAATCTTATATATCAAATAAAACAAATTGATTATATTTAAAAATAAATCATAATTTTTAGTATAATTTAACCCTGTATTAGGTTAATATACAAATGAGTTAAATTTAACATAATTAAAAATAAAAAAAAATATTTTAAAATTAAATTATATTAATGAAATTTTTTTTATTAAATTATTTAAATATAAATTATAAAAAGGTGAATTTATTTCATCTCAAAAATAATAAAAACTACTCTTTATTATCATCATTCATAACCTAAATACATCATATCAAATTTAAATCATATAATTTAAATATTTTTTAAATATTTCATTTTTTTTCATAGTATATAATGTCATTTTTTTATATTTCACCATTTTACTTTTCTTTTGCTTATATTTCATTCTTTCTCTCTTTTTCAATTTTTTAGATTAATTAGTTCAGTATATTATTTTTTCTTTTTCTTATCTTTGACTTTTTCATATTTTTTAATCTCTTCAATCAATTTAGTATTTATAATCTTTTCAATGAATTTGACAAATACAAAGTTAATTTTTTTCTTCTTTATCTTTTTTTAAATATTCTATATCAATTTTAGTAATAACTAATATTATTTTATTTCTAATTTATCTTTATTAGATTTTATTATGTTATACTTTTTAGATTTTATTATTCATATTTGTTATATATCAAATTTGCTTAATTAAATAATTTTATTTTGTAGGATTAAAAAAATAGATAATTAAAATTTTTATTATTTTGAACTAATTAAATAAGAATTAACTAATTAAATATTTTCTCATAAACTATATATTTCATATTTATAAATATTTTAAAATAATAACTTAAAAAATAATTAACTTATATATATAATTAAATGTTTAAATACAATATTATAATATATAATAATAATAATAATAATAATAATGTTATAAGTATTTTATATCTATATAAAAAAAATTTTAAAAAATTAAAATTATTTTATTATATGTATAATTATTTTTTAGAAATAATGTGAAATGGGAACGAATTAGCGGTGGGAAAACCCGAAACCTAACGGAGATGAAAATTGTGACTTAATTTCTAACTCCAAGCAGTGAATCGAGAATGAGAGTGGAGACAATTAAAAAAGTCAAGGGTCAAAGAGGAAAATGTAATTAAACAATTATATGCAAGAAAAAAAATAATAACTAGGAAACTTAGTTTTCAATTATAAGAGAGTTAAGACCGGAGATTTATATGATTTTTATAGAAATAATGAGAGACAGTAAAAAAATGTAGTAAAAGTATTAAAATCAATTAAAAGTAGTGGTTAATTATTTATTCTCTTGTTTAAGTGGTTATCATTAATTTTTAGATGTAAATGTAATCACAAGATACATCATACAAATTTTAATACATCATTAAAATGAAGATAACTTATGTCATTTGGTTTTCCCAAGCTTACTTATACAACAACAAAGACACTGAAACACATAAGACCCATACAAGGTCCACAAATAATAAATTGCAAAAGTTAGAACTTGATTCATCAATTATGCAAAAATTTGATATGCAATATCTTGCTAAATGCTTTGCATTTTAGTAAGCGAAATAGTTAGCCTACTGCAAAGGTAATCTTTGTTAGAATCGCGCAGCGGAATGTTTACGTTTACGGACAAAAATCAAGAGGGGGTGAATTGGTTTCTTAAACAAAAATTAGGGTTTTAAAATTTTTCCCAAATTTCACCAATTAAAATGCTTTGTAAAGTAAATATATAAGGGAAAGAAGATTACACAGTTAATTTATACTGGTTCGGATCAAAAGACCCTACGTCCAGTTGCTAATCACTCAAAAAGAGGATTAACGTCGTCATTATAATCACAATTTACAAACAGATTACAAATTGAAAAGATAAGGAATAGAAAACACCTCTCTTGAGTTACACAAGAGATGAACACCTCCTTTGAATCCACAAAGGATGAAGAACAATTTTTCCTAGAGACGGCACAACACACAATCCACCAAGAAACTCACTTAGTGATTCTTATCGCTTCTAGCTCACACTAGGTTTTCAAAAGCCCCTTTTTTTCTTCCCTACAGAAAGTGCTAGCAGTCACAACTCTTAACTTTTGTATGAAAAAGGTTTGTTCATTTGCAGAGAGCCTTAGAGAACCTTAAGTAGAGATAATAAGGTCTGGGAAATGGGGATTTTCAAAAACAAAAGAATTGGGAATAGGGTTTTAGTAAATTGGTCCAAATTTGAATTTCAAAACACATAACAGACGTAAATAATCGATTATCCTGAGTGATAATCGATTATTCCAGAGCCATTTTCGCAAAGGAACAAAATTGGACCAGGATAATCGATTATCTGACCAAATAATCAATTATTTACCTGTGATAATCGATTATCCTGAGTGATAATCGATTATCACATTGAGTTATTCCTGAAAACAATTTTATTGCTGTAATAATCGATTATCCTGAGTGATAATCGATTATCACAGTTTATTTTGATAAAAATGAGTTTTTAGAGCTTTTAAAGGATGGTCTATGTGCTGGTTATCTTGGACTCTAATATTACAGACTCAAAAACATAAAAATAGAGTTATTACATAAGATTACAAGTCTTCAAATCTCTAAGTCCTTTGTTCTTGAATCATCATCAAAATCTACAAGCTCCATATCCTTGTATGTTTAACAATCTCCCCCTTTTTGATGATGATCAAAAAAAATTTTAAAGCCCTTTGTAATAACATGTTTTATCTGTCACAGCTAACAAAAACATTAAACATACGAGACAACATTAAAATTATTAAACATAAGAGGCTTTAAATAATTTCTCCTCCTATTTTGATTATGATAAAAAATGAAAGCTCCCCCTCAATAAATGCATAATATAGAAAATAACTCCCCCTCAATCAAAGCTAAAATAAAGTTTTTATTCCACAAAGCAAATGAATTACAAACAAGAAATATGTTGAAGAGATTAAAACTCTTCACTTTCATCACTATTAAACTGGGCGTCAAATATGTCCTCTAAATTACATAATCTATCATCTACATCTGAAATACGTCGAATAATTTCTTGATGTCATTCTTGAGAGATAGAGAAAAATTTCTGCATTCTTTGATTCATATCAAACAACATATCTTCCATAGAAGGGCGGGATATAGGATGAGCAGATGACGTTCCAGCAGTATGAATATTTTCAGCAGGCATGTTAGCAGCAGACATGTCCTCATCATCAGAATCTTGAGCCACGTTGGCCATGTGAGGAGCATCATCTTTATGAACGTAAATTTCGTTTATGTTCACCATCTGTAGCTGAGTAAGCATGTCGTCCAGCATTTTGTTTGAATTTAGGGTCCAGGCCCGTTGTTCTCCTTCAACATTTACGCCTTTGTATTCAAGAATTTTGGATATTAGGAGAGCGTAAGGAGTCTTGAATGTTGGGTGACGCTTCGCCTTGAGCATTGTTCATGTGACTAAGCTTGGCCAATCAATGGGTTCATTATTCATGATGGCATGAATAATGCGAAGGTCAGCAGAAGAACATTGGGCATGGTTGGTTGCCCGGGGACACAGAATCCATACAAGAAGATGCAGTAAGAGGCGTTCTTCTTTCTTCAAAGTCCCGGCCAAAAGTTGGCGGCCAATTTCCATAGAGGGGTTACGGAGAAAAGAGCGGTATGCCATAATGCGATTAAAATCTTCTAAGTCAGCAAGAACATTTACAGCATCTTCTCTTAAAGGAAAATGAGCAACATTTTTCCAAATATCATCATCAAGGATGATGGTCACACCCTTGACTCTAGAGGTAGTAATGTGATCCCTATATTTAAAGCATGAATAGAAGACCCTAACTAAATCTAGATAGTAAGTACCTTGCATTTCTATAAAGGGAAGGACACCTTGCTGCTCAAGGAGATTGGGGAAGTTGAAGCCCCTATTGATGAATTGATATATCTTTCCAGAAAGTCAGGAATTCCTGTCTTCCCTCATCGACGGAGATCCACCCTTCAATGGAATTAGGGTGGGGATGAAAAGCAGGAGTGGATCTTCTCCTTGTTGTGATCTTACTACGAGATGATGAAGCCATTTAGATTAGAAAGAGAGAAAGATGAATAAGCTTTTGAGAAGAAGAAGGTTTTGATGAGACAAGAGAGCTTGAATGCGTGTAGAAAGCTTTGATTCAAGGTTTGGAGGTGTGTAGATGTGAATTGGAGCCTTCCTATATATAGAGAAACATCCTAACGATCATAAACCGCTAGTTGGAGGAGAATTGAAGCAAAAATAGTCATTTCAAACAGCTAGTTTACCCATAACATCGCAGGATAATCGATTATCAGCCTCTGATAATCGATTTTTTTCTTCAAGTGCAGAGATAATCGATTATCAGGCTGGATAATCGATTATTCCAGTGGCAAAATACTGGTTTTGAGCATTTTTGGTACAGATAATCGATTATTACCCCAGATAATCGATTATTACAGAAAGATTTTACATAATTCACTTATTTAAACTTCAATAATCGATTATTATCCAAGATAATAGATTATTCTAGTGAGATTAACAAATTTTCAATGTTTTAGACACAGGATAATCGCTTATTTCCCTATATAATCGATTATTACAGTACAAAATATAAAGATTGATCAGTTAAGCAAAATTTAAGTTATTTCTAATATTCCTAAGTCTCTTCTAAGTTCATAGAATCTATCCTTTGGAAGAGGTTTGGTAAATATATCCGCTAACTGATGTTTTGTGTCTATATACTCAATTTGACAATTTCCTTTAGATATATGATCTCTTAAAAAGTGATGCCTAATTTTAATATGTTTAGTTCTAGAATGCATAACAAGATTCTTTGTGAGATTGATAACACTTGTATTATCACACATTAAAGGAATATTACTCAGAAAAATACTATAGTCTTCTAATTGTTGTTTCATCCATAAGATTTGAGCACAACAATTAATAGCTGCAATATATTCAGCTTCAGTTGTGGATAAAGTAACACATGATTGTTTCTTAGAATGCCAAGATACTAAAGATGATCCTAACATATGACAATTCCACTAGTACTCTTTCTATCTATTTTACATCCATCATAATCAGCATCAGAATAACCTATTAAACTAGGAGAAGCTTCAGATGGATACCATAAGCCAAATCCTGTAGTTCCTTTTAAATATTTTAAAATTCATTTTACTGCAGTTAAATGAGATTCTTTTGGACATGCTTGAAATCTAGCACACACACAAACATAATGCATAATATTAGGTCTACTTGAAGTTAAGTATAATAGTGAACCTATCATACCTCTATACATAGATTGATTTATTTCCAAACCTGATTCATCCTTATCTAAATAGCATGGTGTTCCCATGGGTGTGTTAGCTTCCTTTGAAGTGTTCATTCTAAATTTCTTGAGAATCTCTTTGCAGTATTTGGTTTGAGACATAGAGGTGCCATCTTTAAGTTGCTTAATTTGAAGTCCAAGAAAGCATGTTAATTCTCCCATCATTGACATTTCAAATTCACCCTGCATAATCTTAGCAAATCCTTCACACAAGGAATTATCAGTTGATCCAAAAATAATATCATCAACATATACTTGAACTAACAAAATATTTTCCTTAACTTTCTTAATAAACAGGGTGGAATCAATTTTTCCTCTAGAAAAGTCATTTGAAATTAGAAAACTACTTAATCTTTCATACCAAGACCTAGGAGCTTGTTTTAAACCATATAAAGCTTTCTTCAATTTAAAAAATGTGATTTGGATATTTAAAATCTTCAAATTTAGGGGGTTGTTCCACATATACTTCCTCTTTGATAAGCCCATTCAAAAATGCACTTTTAACATCCATTTTATAAAGTTTAAATTTCATCAATGAAGTATAAGCAAAAAGTAGGCGTATAGCCTCTAACCTGGCAATAGGAGCATAAGTTTCATCATAATCAATACCTTCCCCTTGACAGTAACCTTTGGCAACAAGTCTGGTTTTGTTCTTTGTTATATTTCCATCTTCATCAAGTTTGTTTCTAAATACCCATTTTGTTCCAATCACTTGATGAGATTCTTCTCTTGGAATTAATTCCCACACTTGATTTCTTTCAAAGCATTCATTTTGAAATTCTCCACCATGGTCACTTCTTAACACCATAATTCTTAAGTCTTTCTCATTTTGAATTTGCTTGGAAAACTTCCTAAAGAAATTAAAAGCTTCACTTTTTAAAGTTAAGAAAAATGTCCAAGTGTATCTAGAGAAATCATCAACAATTACAAGAGCATATTAATTTCCACCAAAACTTTTTATCCTAGATGGACCAAATAAATCTAAATGTAAAAGTTCTAAAGGTTTTGATGTGGAAATAACATTCTTAAATTTAAAGGATGATTTCACTTGTTTACATTTTTGGCATGCATCACATAATCTATCTTTCTCAAATTTTAACTTAGGCAAACCAACAACTAAGTCCTTTGATATTAGTTTGTTTAATTGATGCATGTTTATATGAGCCGCTCTCTTATGCCATAACCATAATTTTTCTTCCTTAGCAACTAAGCATGTTATACTAGTGTTAGATACACAATCCAAATCAATCAAATAGATATTATTATGCTTAATGCCTTTTAATGCTATATTTTCGGAATCCTTTAAATGAATGGTGCAAAACTTACTTTCAAAAATTACCTTGAATCCTTTATCACAAAGTTGACTTATACTTAGGAGATGCTTTAGTCCATCAACAAGAAGCACATCATTTATCTCCAAAGTATTTGCACCACCAATGTTTCCGGTTCCAAGGATTCTTCCTTTGTTGTTGTCCCCATAGGTTACATATCCTTGTTCTTTTGCTTTAAAACTCACAAATTTCGTTTTGTCTCCAGTCATATGTCTTGAACATCCACTATCAAGATACCACATAGACTTCTTGTATTTTGAAGTTTTCTACAAAACAAGAACATAATAATCTTAGGTCCCCATAACTTTTGCGTCCTTAGGATTAGAGACAATCAAATTATTTAACTATAGGAACCCAAACATATTTTCCTTTAGGAACACCAAAATGCTTAATTCTACACCTATTTGAAGTATGACCATGTTTCATACAATACAAGCATGCATTAGATGTAATATTTGAAAATGATACATTTTTATTTTGTGAAGATTTAGATCCTTTTTCAACCCATACTCTTCATTTTTTACTTTTAGGCTTTTTCAATGGAATATGACAATTTTCTCTATTTTGAACAATAACCTTATCCTTATAACTATCACTTAATTCTTTCTTAACTTTATCAAGCAAGTGGCTAAGTATATCAATATCATATTCATAGTCTTTACATGATGCACATGCTATTTCTTTATTATCTTTTTCCTCTAAACATGCATTTTTCATTTTCAAGGATTCCACCTCTTTTTCTTATTTATTCAAACACTTTTTCATAGATTTATATTCATTTTTCAAGTCCTTAAAAGCAGTAAATAATTCTTCATATGCATTTTTTAAAGTATCATGATCATTTTCATCATCACTTGAGAAAGAGTCGGAATCACTAACCTCACAACCAGAAGAGATGTTGTCATTTGCCATCAAGCAAATGTTTGCTTCAATTTCCGAATCGCTTGACTCCGAACTTGAGTCACTATCATCCCAAGCAATGTAGGCTTTCTTTTTGAATAATTTCTTGCCTTTATGATCTTCATTTTTCTTGTTTGAACAATCGAATTTTACATGTCCTGTTTCACCACAATCGTAGTAACATTTAAAATTTAAGGAAGTACTTTCTTTTACCTTTCCCTTACCTTTTAAGGGCTGTTTCCCTTTGGCTTTCATGAACTTTGTAAATTTCTTGATCATGAGACTCAAATTTTCATCATTTTCATTTTCCGAGTCTTCTTCTTCCTTCTTGTTCTTGCTCTTAGAAATTTTAGTTTTGAAGGCAAGGTTTCTCTTTTGGTGTTGGCCTTCTTCATCGTTTAGCCTTCCGAGTTCAAGTTCATGCTCTCTTAACTTTCCAAAGAGCGCCGCCATAAACATGGTAGCAAGATTTTGTGACTCTGTGATGGTCGTCACCTTTGGTTGTCATTTCCTATCCAAAGATTTAAGAATTTTTACATTTAACTCATCAATATCAAAAATCTTACCTAACCCGGTGAGATGGTTCACAATATGTGTGAAACGTTTTTGAACATCAAAAATAGTTTCTCCTTGTTGCATTCGGAACATCTCATACTCTTGAATTAGTGAGTTCTTCCTTGCTCTTTTTACATCATCAGTACCTTCGTGGGTTACTCTTAGCATTTCCCACATTTCTTGAGCACTCTTGCAAACAAATATTCTGTAAAACTCATCAAGGGTTAAAGTAGATGAAATTATATTTCTAGCTCTAACATCATATTGGGTTTTTCTATTTTCTTCAGCCGACCATCTAGAAAATGGTTTTGGTGCCTCTTCTCCGTTTTCAATAATTTTAGGAATAAAAGGACCGTTTAAAATTGCATCCCAAACACCCCTATCAACAGACTCCAAAAATATTTGCATTCTAACTTTCCAAAAAGGATAATTTTTCCCCGCAAAAAGTGGGGGTCTATTGATAGAAGCACCCTCGACAAATGTTTGATTTTGTTCGGCCATTTTCGAAATTTGAATGACTATCAAAGCAAGCTCTAATACCACTTGTTAGAATCGCGCAACAGAATATTTGTATTTATGGACAAAAACCAAGAGGGGGGGTGAATTGGTTTCTTAAACAAAAATTAGGATTTTAAAATTTTTCCCAAATTTCATCGATTAAAATGCTTCATAAAGTAAATAGATAAGGGAAAGAAGATTACACAGTTGATTTATACTGGTTCGGATCAAAAGATCCTACGTCCAGTTGCTAATCACTCAAAAAGAGGATTAACGATGTCACTATAATCACAATTTACAAACAGATTACAAATTGAAAAGATAAGAAATAAAAAACACCTCTCTTGAGTCACACAAGAGATGAACACCTCCTTTGAATCCATAAAGGATGAAGAACAACTTTTCCTAGAGACGGCACAACACACAATCCACCAAGAAACCCACTTAGTGATTCTTATCGCTTCTAGCCCGCACTAGGTTTTCAAAAGCCCCTTTTTCTTCCCTACAGAAAGTTCTAACAGTCACAACTCTTAACTTTTGTATGAAAAAGGTTTGTTCATTTACAGAGAGCCTTAAAGAACCTTAAGTAGAGAGAATAGGGTCTGGGAAATGGGGATTTTCGAAAACAGAAGAATTGGGAATAGGGTTTTCGTAAATTGGTCCAAATTTGAATTTCAAAACACATAACATACATAAATAATCGATTATCCTGAGTGATAATCGATTATTCCAGAGCCATTTTCGCAGAGGAACAAAGCTGGACTAGGATAATCGATTATCTGGCCAAATAATCGATTATTTGCATGTGAGATAATCGATTATCACAGTGAGCTATTCCTAAAAACAATTTTCTTGCTGTAATAATCGATTATCTTGAGTGATAATCGACTATCACTGTGTATTTTTGATAAAAATGAGTTTTTAGAGCTTTTAAAGGATGGTCTATGTGCTGGCTATCTTGGACTCTAATATTACAGACTAAAAAACATAAAAACAAAGTTATTACATAAGATTACAAGTCTTCAAATCTCTAAGTCCTTTGTTCTTGAATCATCATCAAAATCTACAAGCTTCATATCCTTGTATGTTTAACAATCGTCACAGTCACGTCCTCAGAGAGTCATTCGTCTGCGCATAAGCAAGACCTGGCAATTAAGATCCAACACAGAGGCAAAACAATGCAGCCAAAAGTCTTCACTTCCGATGAAGTATCTGCCTACTCAGAGGCACCATCGAAATCAACAAATCCTCAATGGATATCCCCCTACTCAAGAGGCATCACCAAAATCAACAGATCCTAGTGGATTCCTGCCTACCTAAGAGGCATTCATCAAAATCCCCAGCAACTAACAAAGTCGGATGACTACAGAAAAAAGCCAAAAATAAAGAATCCCTGACAACCAACAAAGCCGAATGGCTACAAAAAAGCTAAAAATCAAGAATCCCCAGCAACCAACAAGCTGAATGGCTATCAAAAAAGCCAACAAAATCAAGAATCCCCAACTACCAACAAAGTTGGATGGCTAAGGAAAAAGCCAAAAACAAATAATCCCCAGGACACCAGATGATTACACCAGAAAAGTAAAAAACACTCTTCAAATTAGAATCACTCCCCATGGAGTCGGCGCATGAGCTAGAGCAGTAAGCCGCCACCACTTTCTCTAGTAAAAGGATCAACCACCACAGTGGAAAGGGCATCCAGGAGATAGAGTTCCACACATCGTCCGAAGGATCAGCTCCGTTTCAAAGGAGTATGCGAAAGACACAATCCACTGTCATTGCCCGAAGGATCAGTTCCGTTGCAAAGGAGTATCTCGAAGGCAGGATTAACATCGTCCGAAGGATCAGCCCTGTTGCAAAGGGTTATCCAGAAGACACAACCCACCTTCACCATCCGAAGAGTCAACTTCCGCAGCATGGGAGCATCCTGAAGACAAAAGTCTATTATGCATTCACCAAAACCAAGGGGTCAGTTACCGTTTCGAAGGAGCATCCCAAGGTGTCCTATTCATCAAAGCTAAAGGATCAGCTACCACATCGAAAGAGCAGCCCGAGAGAAAAACTTTCTTCATCATCCGAAGGGTCAGCTACCGCATCAGAGGAGCATCATTAAGCTTCACGCATATCGTCCGAAGGGTCAACCTCCGCAGCAAGGAAGCATCCTGAAGACAACGTCAAACTATATTCATCGTCCCTAGGATTGGCTACCACGTCAAGAGGAGCATCCGAAGGATAACCAGGCAAGAGAGTTAACTCCTTCACCTGCCAATCGATTTCATGGCACATTAACCCATAGTCAATTGGTTGGGTGAAGGGGGGCAGCTGTAGACCCCAAATCTTGTTTGACTTCTCAATAAAGACCAGAAAACCTCCGTTCGAAGATGGACAAGGCTTCTTTAGTCCCCTAGGCATGTTCACTAGGCTCCATGTAAGGATAGGAGGGATTTTTGTACACAAAAAATAAGAAAAAATAGGAGAACCTGACAAGAGGCTCAAGACGGTCATCCCATTTTTCCAGACGACCGTCTCACCTTCCCTGAAGCACGAGACGACCGTCTCGTTTGGCCAGACGATCGTCTTCCCTTTCCTTGAGCCTGAGATGGCCGTCTCGATATCCCAGACGGCTGTCCCGGCCTGCCTGACACGATTCCTATAAATAGGAGTCTCCCCCTCCCTAATTTCACACAATCTTGCACTCTTACTACTCTCTTGGAAGTCTTTTAACACTTGAGAGTGACTCTAAGCATTATTTCATAGTTCGAGTGAGCTTTCCGATTTCCGTTAAGGTAGAAATCGGTTAAGGAGGTCTCCTCTTGAGACATACAACACTCGATAGAGTGATCTTTTTCTTTGTTACGGGTGAGGAGCGTGCTTGTAGAGCAAGGGGATTGCCAAAGAACATCCTCAAGTTTTGAAGAGTTAATAGAGAGCTCACTTCGGAGGTTTCTTTTCTATTCTCTCTCTTTTACTGCTTTCTTTACTACTTTTCTTGTATGCATTAGATACTAGGACCATGTAGATATCTAACTTCTACCAGTAGATAAATAAATAGGGTAAAAGCATAGTTTCTTTCAGTCTTTATTGTATGAACTAGTCCATCATAGGGAACCCGAAAGGGGCATTGTGGGGTGCTAACACCTTCCCCACACATAACTAACTTCCTTACCCAACTCTGGTTGTAACGACCAAAGTTAGTTTTTCCAAAACCAACACATTTTCTTCCTTTTTTGATGTTTACGGTAAAAACATCGGTAGCGACTCCATAGAACCCTTTACAAAAATCTCGCCTTTAGGTCCAGCCCGGTTATCGGACAACCTAAAAATGTTGAACATCTTCTTTAAAAAACGCGAGTCATAAAAATCATCGCATCACTCCGACCGCCTCTTTTGACGATGACGACAACAGAGAATCTCAGAAAATTTGTACGTACTATTTTAATCGATTATTATACGAATTAACCGATTAAAATGTTCTTAGGATTTCAGTATAGATTTACCATCTCTGTTTTAATTGATTAAAAAGGATTTACATCAATTAAAATCATTAAAGAGTTAAATTTAATTGATTCTTTTTCGTTTTAATCGATTAAAATTCTATGATCATTTCATTAAACATATTCAGTACAAATTGAATCAATTTTTTTCTGTTTTAATCGATTATTTCATTGTTGCTACTTCTGACTTAAGATTCCAGATCAAATTAATTGATTGATTTAATAATTAATCGATTAATTCGCTCTTGGAAATCACTATAATATGGTTTAATTACAGAATTTTCAGAAAATCAAAAGTTAATTTTTCAAGATTCGTTCTTATCACTTTTGTAAAAAGCATTTATTGTGTTTGTTGACCAAGTCAATATCTATCCAAGAACACTTTAGCTGATGTACCCACTGCCCAAAGCATGTGATTTTGCACTCAGTCAAGGGAACAAAGCCAATTAAAGCTGAAACATTGCAGGCCTATCATTCGGACTTCAAAAATTTGGAATCCGAACTTTTATTCATCAATGAAAAATCACGTTCTGCATACTTGAACATTTTCAGTTTCTCCTCTTCTCTCTTCTCCCTTCTCTTGCTCTCATATTTTCTATCAATCAATTTTCTTCTCAAATTTCTGCTACAAGATGTTTAAAAGATCAAAATCAAGGAAGAAGTATAGCAGGGAATCTTCCTCTGTTGTTGGCAACGCTGGTGGACACGTTGAAGCATGGTTCAATGGAGACATTGATGTGGACATAAAGACCCAAGCCCATGACAAGAAGGATCAAGACCAAGATCCAATCCAAGACTTAGGTGGACGTATGACAAGAGGCAGACTTAGAAAAGTACAAGAGGCGTTGCAACACAAAGTGACCAATTTGCTAAAGGGCCAACTATTAAAGTCTCCAAACGTAGAGGAGGAGTATAGACCTATCACATGCATAAAATGCTTGGAGAGCTAGGAGGCCCAACTAAAAGATTTAGTTTTTATTATTATTATTTTATTTGCTACAGTGGGGATTTGAACCCAAGACTGAAAGCTTATAATGCCTTCACTGGACCATCAAGACAACTTAACTTTGTTTGGGATATTAGGATTTTAATTTATTTTTATTTCCTACAATGAGACAAACTCATAAACTTAAGTTGTATTAAACATTTTGGAAATTCAAAATGAAGGGACGTAATATTCAGAATCACTTTGTGAGTTGTTACTCTACTAGGGTTCTTCCTTGCATCATTTCATCTTATCAAGAATTATCCAATTCTTGTGGCGATCCTTCTTGGCTTATCAAATATTCTTATTTGTGGCGCCTACAGTATCCTTTATCTTTTTTTTTTCTGTTTTCTATTTCCAATCAAATCACCTCCCAAAACCTAGCCCTAAATCGTTTCCCTTCTATTCGAGTGCATCATTTAGTATTCAGAGCAAGGTTCAAAAGCGGTACTATTCATCACACTTGTTCATCGAGCACTTGTTCACATATTGTTCATTGGCACTTGTTCATTTATACTTGTTTTAAAAAACTGTTGTTTATGCAATTTTGATATTGAATTTCATTTATATATATATATATATATATATATATAGTACATATATCAAAGTTGTGTTTGAAATTAGTTTTCTGCAGAAAAGAATAAAAAAAATTATATATATGTGGCAGTTGTTCTTCCTTTAAATTTCAGTGCACATTAGCTGTTTGATAAAATTCCTAAGTGTCAAGTGCCTTTGTCTAATTTTTGTTTTCCCATATAGTTTAGATTTGTCTTGCTTGTTGTTAGTAGTAAAATTGTTCTTTGCTACTTTTCCTTTGTTGATACTACAATTATGTTTTAATTCTTGTGATTGCTACAGTTGAAAGTGATTCTTGAACTATAGATTGTTTGATTCTTGTAAGAACCATAAGTCAGAGAATGAGTGGAAAAAGGCAAGAGTGCATATTATACAAAAACCAAATTGAGAGTAAACACGAGTGGTACATCTTTGTGTGCAAACACGTGAGAAGAGTGGTGAGGTCCTATTACTTCATTGGTTTGGTCCATTCTTTTTTACTTGAAAGATGGCAGGTACAGGTGGTGGTGGTACCCCTCCTCTGGGGGGTGACAATAGATTGCTGATTGATGTCATTTCAACCCAAATGCAAAGAATGTTGACAGAGCATAATGGGGAGTTGTATGGGAGAATTGAACAATTAGAAAATCAAGGAATGAAGAGGTTGATGAGAAGACGATTTGTTCCTTCTCATTATCAAAGAGATCTTCACAACAAGCTCTAAAGACTCACACAAGGTAGTAGAGGTGTTGATGAATATTATAAAGAGATGGAGGTTTTCATGATTAGGGCTAATGTTATGGAGGAGCGAGAGGCTACTATGGCCTGTCGCCGCCGTCTAAAAAGAGAGGTGGTCGGAGCGACGTGATGGTTTCGACCCTTTTGATTTTCGCTTTTTTTTTATGGGTGGTTACAACGCCTTTAGGTTATCCGATAACCGGGCTAACCTAGGGGCGAGGTTTTCGAAAGGGCGTCCTTGGGTTGTCCGATAATTGGGCTAACCCAAGGACTAGTTTTGTGGGGTTCTGTGGAGTCGCCACCGATGTTTTTACCGAAAACATCGGAAAAGGGGTTTTAAAAGGCGTTGGTTTTCAAAAACCAACTTTGGTCATTAGAACCAGAGTTGGGTAAGGGAGTTAGTAACGTGTAAAGGGAGTATCAGTCCCTTTACGACGCCCCTTTCGGGTTCCCTATGACAGGCCAGCTATTTAAAAATATTTAAACCGGTGAAAATTACGCGTTTGCCCTTTTTATTTTTGCAGAATTTAAAATTGTGACTACATGGCCCTAATCTATTGCATAATTTAAAATTAAAGCGGTAAAAGTAGAGAGGGAGAGTTTAAACCTCCGAAGCAAGCTTTCTCTATTAATTTCTCAATTAATTGGGTGCGTTTTGGTAGCCCTTCACTCTACAACGCCGGAAGACCTCTCGGAACGCTCTAAAACTCACTCTAAAGACACTCAGAAGCTCCGGAAATGCGTCGGAGGGATTCTAGAGAGAGAAATCCTAGAGAGAAGGAGGAGAGAAAGCTGTGGTGTGTGGAAATGAGGGGGGGAGGACCCCTATTTATAGGTTTTCGCGCCTGGCAGTGGCGAGACCGCCGTTCTCGTCTGACAGGGTTGAGACCGCCGTCTCGCCAAACGAGACCGCCGTCTCGTCATGTTAAAGTGGCGAGACCGTCGTCTCACCAAACGAGACCGCCGTCTCGTCATTCGCAGGTGGCGAGACCGCCGTCTCGTTTGGTGAGACGGCGGTCTCGCCATTTGCGTGAGGCGAGACGGCAGTCTCGATTTTGAGACGGCGGTCTCGTCCCAAAAAGGCGAGAAAACTTATTTTCTATGCAGAAAATCCTTCCTATCCTAGTATGGGGCCTAATAGTCTCTCCTAGTGGCTTGTTAGGCTTCATCCATCTTCGAATAGGAGGTCTTCTACTCTTTATTTGGAGGCCGGGCAAGATTTGGGGTCTACAGCTGCCCCCCCTTTACCTGACTAGTCAGCTGTTGGCCTGTTGTGCCAGACAGATTGACAGGAAGGTAAAGGAGTTGACCCTCTTGCCCGGTTGCCCTTCCGATGTCCCATCTTGCAGCGGTTGATCTTCTGGGGAAAACTTCGGTGTTCGTGCACTTCCAGGATACTACTTCTGACGTAGCCGATCCCTTCGGTGAACACATGGTAAAACCTCAGGATATTCCTTCTGACGGTAGCCGATCCTTCGGTCGATGGGTATAAACCCCCCATCTGGCTGGTAGTTGCAGTCCGTTGTGTGGGACTGGATGGGTATGAGCCCCCCATCAGGGTGGTACAGTCCGTTGTGTGGGACTGGATGAGTATGAACCCCCCATCAGGGTGGTACAGTCCGTTGTGTGGGACTGGTGGTGGTGGCGGCTTACTGCTCGGGTAGCTCATGCGCCTTTCAAGCACTCCTTGTGTGCTGGTTGATAGGTATAAACCCCCTATTAGGCTGGTACAGTCTGTTGCGTAGGACTGGTGGTGGTGGCGGCTTACTGCTCGGGTAGCTCATGCGCCGTTCAGGCACTCCTTGTGTGCTGGTTGATAGGTATAAACCCCCTATCAGGCTGGTACAGTCCGATGCGTAGGACTGGTGGTGGTGGCGGCTTACTGCTCGGGTAGCTCATGCGCCTTTCAGGCACTCCTTGTGTGCTGGTTGATAGGTATAAACCCCCTATCAGGCTGGTACAGTCCGTTGTGTAGGACTGGTGGTGGTGGCGGCTTATTGCTCGGGTAACTCATGCGCCGACTCCCTGGGGAGTGATTTCCGTGTTGGTGAATGTTCTTGGACCTCTCTGAATGGTCATCCGGGTTGTACCGGAGATTTTGTTGGTGCTCATCCAGCTTGCTTGTTTGCTGGGGATTCTTTGTTTTTTACTTTTGGTGGCGACTATCCGACTCTTGCTGGCTGGTCGGATGAGTCTTGTTTTCTGTTTGACTCTGATTTGGTAGTCGAAATTTTGTTGGTTGAGGTGATGGCTTGTCTTAATCCTGCCTTTTTCTCGCGGTTTTATCTCTTTTTTCTCGCGATTTAGGGTTTTGGCTTTTTCTTTTTGAGCGTATGCTTTTTTTCTTTTTAAGCTTTTTCGTTTTACGCTAGCTTTTGCAAAGGGTGGCAAAGAGATGCATGAAATAAAATTTTATTTATGGGGAAATTTTATTACAACCACTTTTATTTAGGCAAGTGCCATCCCTAAGGGCTATCCTCTGGAGATGATCCGTGGGCAAATTGCTGGTAGACGTGATACCGGAAGTCCGCTTGTTCTCGGACTTCGTCGCGGTACTCTTCTTCGGAATGTTGTCCATTCTGCCGCATCATCTGCCGATGCTTGGTACATCTCCTCTTGCCGGGTATGGTAGGCTTCTTGCCGCACCGTCATTTGGTCGAACTGCCAGCGCAGATCGTTCATGTTGCGGTTTATGCCGGCGAAATCGTCCGTGTACGGTGGTGGTTGTTGCTGCTGCTGCTACTGGAATTCGGGGGGCGTGGGGATATCCTGCATCGCCACCAGCCCCTGGAGATCCAGTGCGAAATCCAGTGTGGGATGGAGGGCCAACTGGGTCCCTCGACGTATCGGCATTCCCATGCCGACCGGGATCGACCCGTTGATGGACTCGGGTCGCAAGTTAGAGGCCGGCTCTTCCGGCCGGGGCACCCCCATCTTTCTGCCAGGGGAATGATGAGGGGAGCCACGAGGACGGCCCCCGCGGATCTGTTCCCGCAGTCTTTGAGGGCTCTCAGGAAGAAGTAACCGGGGTTGCAGCGCCGCTTCCGGCTCATGCAATAGAGTACGAAGAGGTCAGGGAGGGAGACCTTGCCCTGACTCTCCTTCCTCCCATGGATGGTTCCTGCCAGCAACTTGTGGCAGATGCGGAGTGCTGGGGGCAGCGCGGAGCCGCTCATTAGCGTGGGCAGCGTGGTGGCTCCGATAAGCTCATGCCACATTTCGGCGGCAGTGAGGTTGGTGGGCCGGGAGCAGATGGCCTCACGGTACTCCTGGGTCAGTGTGTCCTCGGGCCGGACAAACCCGATGGCCATGTTGAACTGGTCGAGGGTGGTGGCCTGGTATCTTCCACCCATGAAGTAGGTCACCATCTTAGTGGGCTGCAGGCCCGGGACCGTGGAGGGGACCTCGGAGTAGGAGACCGAGGCCAAGAATTCTAGTACCGCTTGTGGGTACACATGTGTAGGTGGTGGTTGTAGCAGAAAGCTCCACCCAATGCTGTCAATGTGGGCCCGAACGTCGTCCTCCCACCCAAATTCAGCTAGGATGCTGAAGTCCAGCCTCAGCATCGGGTGCCACGCATAGGTCCGGATGTTGTCAAGGCGGGCCTGGTGCTGCGGTGATAATTGAGAGGGATCCTGGGGCGGCAGTGCCGCCGAACTGCTGGCACCGGCAGTGCTCCTTCTCTTTCTGGAAGCGCTTCTACCAAACATCTTGGCTAGAGGAGGCTAGGGAGTGCAAATTCTGAGAAATGGAGGTTCTGGAGGCAAGGGAAGTTGTGAGGAACTCCCCAAGCGCGCCCTCTATATATAGGAAAATTTTCCAGTTCGAGACCGCCGTCTGGGAGGGCGAGACGGCGGTCTCGAGTCAGCTGCAAACCGAGACGGCGGTCTGGGTCATCGAGACGGCGGTCTCGATTTTGGCTAAGGCGAGACGGCGGTCTCGTTGGTTGAGACGGCGTTCTCGTCTTGCCGGCGGACCGAGACGGCAGTCTGGACAACCCAGACGGCGGTCTCGAATTTCTGGTGTTTTTTTTTTTTTTTAAAAAGAAAAAAGAAAATAGGACCTGGTTCAAAAACATTTTTATGCATGCAATGTTTTCATGTTTGATGCCCTATAATGCCTATTTTGATTAAGTTTTCAGAAGGATTTAACCGACGTGTCTCGTTGCACCGAATGCCCTCTGGTTTACTGTGTTTACTTTTGCCTGTACCATGTCAGACTTCTTGTGACCGAAGAGTCATTTTGCTTTCTTTCTTTTTCTCTTTTTTTGTTCTTTTGCAGCACACTCTTTGTCATGTAGTGCCCCTTTTTCCTCGCTTTAGGGATTTCAATCCTCTTGTTGACTATACGCCTCCATATTCCCAAATTAATTATTAGAATATTTGTTGTGAGGGTCAAGAGAAAAGAAACAAAGAGGCAAATTTCAATGGCTTGTGTTTTAGAGGGTTAATTTTTATTGATAGAGTTTTTGTAAGAATGGTTGGCTAAGGTTAGGCCTAGGTGTTTAAGCTTTTGTCTAAGCAAACATTTTTTTTTTGTATTTGCGCTCTTTGGTTTTTATTTCCATTGCTTTTTAATGGCTAGCTGATTTCCCTAGAACGCCCTTTGGGTTTGCGAACTAGGATGCTGTGTTTTGATCCTAACTTTTGTCTAGGTTCCTTCTTTTTGTAATTTTTGGAGAAATCCTAGCGGACCTTATTTGTAACCCTAACTTTTGCCTAGGCTACCCTTTATTGTTGTTCGGGTGTCCTACCGGGTCGACCCTATCTTTTGCGTGGCCCCCTTAGTGGGTTTCCTACCGGGTTGTTTGCCCTTTTCTTTGGCCTTTGACTTCTCTGGGCTTTTCTTCTCTTTTGTGGATTTATTTTTATTACTTTTTTTTGTTTTGTCACAGTATTGGCGAAGCATGACTTTTCTTTTATGGATGAGGTGAAGTCTTATTTTTATGTGCTTCTAATCAACTAGCTTGATGGCAATAGCAATGGTGAATGTTGATTATTTGAATGTGCTTTTTACTCTTCTTTTTTTGTTTACTTAGACAGGGTTATTCATGAGGTCTAGTCAAAAATAGAGAGAAGAGAAGCAGATAGTAAGAATCATTCTTTATTAATTAATAAGGGAATATGTGCCCTGAAATGCCCGGGGGTCGGGCTCGCCCCGGGGGATAATCTTTAACAATCATGGGGTTTAAATCCCTTAAACGAAGAAAAAGATTTCCTAATCACTAAGGTGGCTCTTGACGCTTGCACCCCTCCACTTCGGAAAATTTGCTTGAGTGTGCGGAGGGGAGACTTCCCTTTTCTTCTTTCCGCCCGACCCTTGGTAGGGTCATATCCTAGGCCATACTAGCAAGGATTGTCTTTGAATTC
This sequence comes from Sphenostylis stenocarpa, assembly GCA_963425845.1. Taxonomy (NCBI): domain Eukaryota; kingdom Viridiplantae; phylum Streptophyta; class Magnoliopsida; order Fabales; family Fabaceae; genus Sphenostylis; species Sphenostylis stenocarpa. Next base: position 26,563,774 of record OY731400.1, on the reverse strand, counting down.
CGGGGGTTCCCTCATGCCTTGGGAGTCTGCCCCTAGTCCTTGGCCAGGATGGTAACCATGCTTCAACATCATGCGGGCTACCTTTGTGTTTCTGGGAAGTCACTCTATGCTGGCAATTTCGAGCGCTTGAAAAGATGTTTCAAGGGCCTCTTCAGCCGCATCCACATAAGGCTGGGTGGACGGTCCACTGATCAGGATATCGTCTTCTGCACTGGACCGTGACCAGTTTGTCGTCCACTATGAACTTGACTTTCTGATGGAGCGTTGAAGGTACTGCCTTAGTGTCATGAATCCAAGGCCTGCCGAGGAGACAGCTATATGCTGGAGTAATATCCATTACATGGAAATCGACGTCGAAGATAGTGGGTCCGACTTGGATTGGCAAATTAACTTCCCCCACTACTTCTCGTTTGGATCCGTCGAAGGCTCGAACGATGGTACTGCTTGGGCGCAGACGGGTTCCTTGGATAGTCAACTTGTCCAGTGTGCACTTGGGCATCACGTTCAAGGATGACCCGTTATCCACAAGAACTTTGGCGATGAGGTACTCCTTGCATTTAACCGAGATATGCAAGGGCTTGTTATGGTTTGACCCCTCAAGGGGGAGTTCTTCCTCCGTGAAGGTGAGGTGATCGCTTGCCGTGATGTGACCGACGATCCTCTCGACCTTCTCTTGGGATATTGTATGAGGTACATGCGCCTCGCTCAAGACCTTCAGTAGGGCGTTTCTATGTGGTTCCGAGCTCATCATCAGAGATAATAATGTTATCTTTGCAGGTGTGCGATTGAGCTGGTCTATAATGGAATACTCACTTTGCCTTATGAATTGGAGTAATTCCTCCGTCTCCTCCTTGGATTCCTTATTTTCTTTTTCTTCTTCGGTCTTTTTATTTTTTCCTTTATTTTGGAGGACGTCTTCCTGTGTGTCCTTGGGGGAGTAGACTCGTCCACTTCTAGTCATGCCCCCGATATCGGCTATATTCGTTATTTCCTCTTTTATTGGTGAGGATTCTCCATATCTCCACGGTACAGCTTTATTTGATTCGTAGGGGAAAGGACGTGGCATAAATAATCGCACTGGTGTCCTTGCCCCCTCTTCTTTGTTCTTAAGGACCAACGGTCGAGGCTTATTTTCCTCTTGCAGTGAGTCGACCGTTGGAGTAAGCTTTATTAGGAGTGGCTTTCTCTCCATTCCTCTTATTTAAAAGACGTGTTAGTTAATCCCTCCTTTTTATTATCTTATTTATTAAGCGTGAAGGAGGGGAAATTAAATATGCAAATGAATGTTTATGCATGCAAGTAGACAGTCATTTGAATAAAGAAGATTTTATTTATTCGACAGAAGGTGTACATTCCCCTATTCTATACTGCGAAGCAACTTTTGGCAAAAGCGGAAAACTTTAAAGAAACCCACAGGCGGGTCTTGATCCCTCTGTAGCTCTCTCTCGGCTTCCCGGACATGACGAGCAAGTGCTTCGCTTTGCTTGCGGACCGCCTGGCTCATATCTTCACTGTACTTTTGAGCCTCTTTGATCTTCGCTTCTTGATGAACGACCAAGGCTTGTAGTTCATCGAGCTTCGCAACGGCTCGGTCTTTCTCTTGCAGTACTTGGCCGTACTGAGCTAGCCCGTCTCTTTCTTTGCAGCGTAGCTCAGCGAGACTTCTGTTGAGTCTCCGGTTGGCCTCTCGCTCTTGGCGGATATCTAACCGAGTCTTGATGAGCTCTTGCGACAACTCCTTGATCGTTTGAGCCTGCTCTGATGATTCGGCCTCAAGGCATGCTGACTTGGCAGTTATTTCCTGGAGTTGGCTATCCGAACTGGTTCTGGCAGTTTTGGATGCTCGGATAGCTTATTCATGGGAGTCAGCACACTGGTCCTTGAGACGCTCTATTTCATGATCCTTTTTCTTGCCTTGCCTTTGCAGACTGTCTATTGTGAGGATAGAGGCTTGTTCTTTCTCTTCAAGGGCCCTCATCTGGGCTCCCATGATTTCTATCCTCTGGGTCAAGGCGTTAATTTGAGCCTGCAGTCCTTCATTGTTGGCGCTTGTAGTGGGTGTGGTGGATGGTTGAGCCATCCCTCTTTTCTTTCTCCACGCCTCATAGTCACTGGTGACAGCTACCCGAGCTTTTCCTAGCTCTCTGTCCCCCATATAGACTGGCCTCTCCCATGCTTTTCTCACAGCTAGTGAGTTGGCGATTGTGCACGGGTCTCCAAAGAAGCACAGTCCTCCGAGCTCCCCTCGGGAAATAGTAGTTTGGGTTCTCATGAGTTGCCTCATAGCTACTCTAGGTGAGTAGGCTATGCAACCCCTGAGTCCTATCAAGGGTACGCTCGGATAGTCCCCACATCCGATGAGAACCGGGCGGGTCGAAACCAAGGGCGAGACCCGGGATAAAGCTGTTGGCGTCCTTTTGATTCCACTCGTCCCTCCATTCACGTAGTCGGCGTCGTTGGAGGGGGATCTTGGAGAAGCTCCTTAAAGGATCGGGGAATATCCCCATGTGGCCGGAGGCGTAGAGGTGCGTGGCACTCCACACAAATAGTAATGAAGAGCAGAAGCGGAGTATTTTTCCCTGCTTCTGGTGGCAGAATTCCACCGAGAGCAGGGTGTCGGCAAGAATTGCAGGCAGGGGACTCTTCGAGTTCACGTCCCAGGCGAAGAAGGCGTCCATGACGGCCTGATCTATTGTGTCGAAGTGGAAGGGGAACAAGACCGTTCCAAAAATTATGAGTGTCAGGGTTTTGTTGAAGGCGACCCACTCTGCCCTTTCAGCCAGGTAGGACAGGTGGTCTTCTAACATTGATACTTTCCAACCCTGGGTGTTCCCCTTCCTTATCAGGGTACTCTGCCGGAATGGTAGCTGAATGAGGGCAGCGACTGGTGCTGCAGGAGTGTATGCCTCGTGGCGGACATGAACCCCAGCTGATTTGGGCCATTTCAACATATTTTCATACTCCTCTAATGTAGGCACCAAGTCGAACTGCGGAAATTCGAAACACCACAGACTGGAATTCCATAAGTGTATTAGTGCCCTGAGGAACACCTGATCGACACAGATCTTTAGAAGGTCCAAAATCCGTCCATAGGATTTTTCAAAGTCTGCGCGGACCTCCGATGGCATTGCCGCGCTTAGCCGTTCCAATCTCTCAGTATGGAAACAGGGAATATCCACCTTCTTTGGCTGTCTACTTGTCCCCTCCATTTCTAAAACCAAAATGCATGTTTGATGAAAATGATGCTTATTTGAATGTGTGTTTATTTTATCATGTTTTTCTACATGATGTATGGTAATTGCGTGTATTTTTTTTTATTGAAGAATAAACTATCTATATGAATGTTTTATGAGTGTAACATTTTTGGACCAGGTCTTATTTTGGAAATAGATTTTATTTTGGTGTTGTTTTGATTATTTTATTTGTTTGTTCTATAGTCTTTTATCTCTTCTGTCGGAACTGCGTGACTACTTAGCTTACAAAGAACCTGAAACCAGGCTAGCTAAAAGGCAGACTGTCCGAGATAAAATATGGCTTTATGCGAAAGAATATTTAACGTCCCTTATCTCTTCTGTCGGAACTGCGTGGCTACTTAGCTTACAAAGAACCTGAAACCAGGCTAGCTAAAAGGCAGACTGTCCGAGATAAGGGTGTTTATTTGTGAAAATATTTTTTTTGGTTTTTGTTTTGTTGTTTGTTTATGCTATGCAACAGACAAATGCAACAAACATATGCACACACAATTCAATCATCCACGAACCGGCGAGAATTCGTTTTTATCACGAGGTAGGGTGTTCCTGCAGAAAAGTGCATTGGCAAGGGTTGGTTCTAACTGTTCTCACCAGGCTAAGGCCCCCAAGGTGCCCCCATTATAGGGTCCCCACTCTCCAGCCGTCCGACTATGCTTAGCACTAAGGCCGTAGTCAGTCTTGTTGCCAAAAGAGGAAGGTTATCACCTTGAGTGGTGGTTTTCGATCACACTGGTGGGCTCAAGGCCCTCACTACAGCGAACCGTACCTGCCACCCACTCCCTATGGTTTTCTCACTTGCCCCCGGGTATAGAGGGAACTATTGTGTGCAAAGGTTTGTGTACAATTTGTATTTCATACAATTGCGGAAGTATAAACAGACAACAGTTATTAAAGTCAAACCGTAAAGCATGTTATAATACAAGTTAAGGGCAAAAATCGTTATTTTCTTTGTTTATTTATTTTTTAAACTGGCCCATCACTAAATGGGATCAACTCTCGAGGCTTCCCCAGTGGAGTCGCCATCTGTCGCCGCCGTCTAAAAAGAGAGGCGGTCGGAGCGACGCGATGGTTTCGACCCTTTTGATTTTCGCGTTTTTTTATGGGTGGTTACAACGCCTTAAGGTTGTCCGATAACCGGGCTAACCTAAGGGCGAGGTTTTCGAAAGGGCGTCCTTGGGTTGTCCGATAACCGGGCTAACCCAAGGACTAGTTTTGTGGGGTTCTGTGGAGTCACCACCGATGTTTTTACCAGAAACATCGGAAAAGGGGTTTTAAAAGGCGTTGGTTTTCAAAAACCAACTTTGGTCATTAGAACCAGAGTTGGGTAAGGGAGTTAGTTACGTGTAAAGGGAGTATCAGTCCCTTTACAACGCCCCTTTCGGGTTCCCTATGACAGGCCAGCTATTTAAAAATATTTAAACCGGTGAAAATTACGCGTTTGCCCTTTTTATTTTTGTGGAATTTAAAATTGTGACTACATGGCCCTAATCTATTGCATAATTTAAAATTAAAGCGGTAAAAGTAGAGAGGGAGAGTTTAAACCTCCGAAGCAAGCTTTCTCTATTAATTTCTCAATAAATTGGGTGCGTTTTGGCAGCCCTTCACTCTACAGCGCCGGAAGACCTCTCAGAACGCTCTAAAACTCACTCTAAAGACACTCAAAAGCTCCAGAAATGCGTCGGAGGGATTCTAGAGAGAGAAATCCTAGAGAGAAGGAGGAGAGAAAGCTGTGGTGTGTGGAAATGAGGGGGGGAGGACCCCTATTTATAGGTTTTCGCGCCTGGCAGTGGCAAGACCGCCGTTCTCGTCTGACAGGGTCGAGACCGCCGTCTCGTCATGTTAAAGTGGCGAGACCGCCGTCTCGCCAAACGAGACCGCCGTCTCGTCATTCGTAGGTGGCGAGACCGCCGTCTCGTTTGGTGAGACAGCGGTCTCGCCATTTGCGTGAGGCGAGACGGCGGTCTCGATTTCGAGACGGCGGTCTCATCCCAAAAAGGCGAGAAAACTTATTTTCTATGCAGAAAATCCTTCCTATCCTAGTATGGGGCCTAATAGTCTCTCCTAGTGGCTTGTTAGGCTTCATTCATCTTCGAATAGGAGGTCTTCAACTCTTTATTTGGAGGTCGGGCAAGATTTGGGGTCTACATGGCCCGATTCCTACATGGGCTAAATAGTGATATAAGGGATGTTGTGGAGCTGCAAAATTATGTGGAGTTGGATGACTTAGTACATCAAACTTCCAAGGTGGAACAACAATTGAAGAGAAAGGGTGCCATGAGGAGGAGTTCATATAATTTTCACTCTCCTAGTTGGAAGGACAAAAATAAGAAGGAAGGAGGATCATCAACAAGCAATCCCAATGTTATAGCTCACAAAACTCAAAATAAGTTTGATGAGGCACTTAAGAAAACAAGGAGTAGTGAGATTAAGTGCTTCAAATGTTTGGGAAGAGGTCACGTAGCTTCTCAATGTCCCACTAAGAAGACTATGTTACTTAAAGAGGATGGAGAAATAATTAGTGAATCTTCTTCAGATTCCCCATCCAGTGATGAAAATGAGCATGAAGATGAAAGAGAGTTAGAAGAAGATTTGTTCATTATTAGAAGGATGTTGGGTAGTCAATTAGTTGAATTGGATGATTGTCAAAGAGAAAATATTTTTCATGCAAGGTGTCTTATTCAAGGGAAGTTGTGCTCTTTGATCATTGATGGTGGGAGTTGCACTGACGTGGCTAGTCCAAGGTTGGTTTCAAAACTGAATTTGGAGACTAAGCCACACCCGCGACCTTACAAACTTCTGTTAGAAAATTAGGTTGAGTTCAAGAGGGGGGGTGAATGGATCTTTAAAAGATTTTCACAATTTACAGATTATCTATTTCAAAGATTAAGAGTTCTGATCAATTCTTGAATCAAACAAAACAATCAAACAGAATAAGGCAGCAACAAAATTAAAAAGAGAAAGGTTTAGAAAGATACAACCAAGATTTATATTGGTTCACCCAATCCCAGGGCTACGTCCAGTTCCCAACCAAATTCTAGCTGAGTTCCACTAGATTGAACGTTTTACAAATTACAACTTCAATCACACACTCAATCTACCACAAGAACCAAAATTCCAGTCCTTGCACCTAAACCTTCACCAAGAACCAATTTCCAATTCTTGAACAACCCTGCAGCCAAATTCCAGCCACAGAAACTAATGCCCACACTTCCAGGCACCCACAATACAGAAAAGAAAAGTAAAGAAACAAAGAGAAGAAACTAGAACACCCAAACCAAGTTTATGCAGCTCTACAGAATAAGTGAAAACCAAGTTTATGCAGCTCTACATAATAAGTTTCTTCACCAAAAGAATGCAAAAATTGCCTCAAGAAAGATCTTCTAAGAACTTCACAAAACTTGCGCGATTCTCTCTTGAAAGTAGCACTTATGATTGCTTGATTGATTCCCAAAAGATGTGTTTTAAAATATTCAAGCAATTATGTTTATATAGAAGTTTTTCCAAACTGCTGGTTTAATTAATCTGTTAAAATAATCTTTTAATCTGTTAAAAGTCTTGTTTTAATCTGTTAAAACTTCTTTTAATCTGTTAAAATGTTCTTGATCATTTTCCAGATTTGTTTTAACCGATACGACAACGTTTATATAAATTAAAACACTTTGTAAAAAAATCCTTCAATTGTTTTAATCGATTATTTCGTCTTTTAATCGATTAAAATACTACCAAAAGTTTTCATAAAACTTTCTAAGTGATTTTAACTGATAACAATCTGTTTTAATCGATTAAAATACTTTAGAAAAAATCCTCTTAGTCATTTTAATCGATTGAATCGTATTTTAATCAATTAGAATTCCGCCAAAAGATTTCATAAAACTTTCTAAGTTATTTTAACTAATAACATACTTGTTTTAATCGATTAAAACATTCGAAAAAATCTCTTAGTTGTTTTAATCGATTATTTTGCATTTGTATCGATTAAAATACTAACAAAACATCTTTCAAAGTACTTCAAGTTATTTTAATCGATTATTTCAAGTTTGTATCGATTAAAATACTGACAGAACATATTTTAAAATACTTCAAGATATTTTAATCGATTATTTCGAGTTTTTATCGATTAAAATACTGTCAGAACACTTTTCAAAACAAGTTAAGTCATTTTAATCGATTATATCAATTCTACATCAGTTAAAATATTGGCAAAAGGTTTCCAAAAACTCTTTTAATAAAAACAATCGATTATTTTGAAAACATATCAGTTAAAAATCTGTTACAAAAGTGTTAAGAACATTTTAACTGATAAGACTCATATAATATCAGTTAAAACAGTTACTTAAAATCCATTTAACAAAATAATTTATTTTTAACAGTTTAAACACGTTTTAGAGGCATTTACAAAATCTTTTAAATGAAGAAACCTCATGCAGCAGAGAGATAATAATGATTATACCTAAATAAAGATGCAGACTCACTAATCACTCTACTCTTTTATCTAAGTGACCTTTGACTGCAACATAGTAGCCTTTGACTTCATTTTGACTTCATCAAATCAACAAGATCTTCGTTTAAATGATTCAATAATATCTTCATTACTTTCAATCTCCCCCTATTTGATGAAGACAAACACCTCTTTGAATAATATCTCTGCAGAAGAAGTCACTTGAATATATAGATTAGTGAGTATTCAAAAATTAAACATTTTTCCCATTTCTCCCCCTATAGTACTACTCCCCCTAAAATAGTGAAAATAAAAACACCATTATTTCTCCCCCTTTGACTTCATCAAAAATAGGGAAGAGAGGAACAAAACACATACTATGCATGGTATGTAAAAAAAATGAACTAGATATATTACTCATATAAAGACCAATCAAAGTTGATTCAAACTTATCTTCATTAACACGTTTGTAATGAATACAATAGGAACGTGTAAAGATAAGGGAACCATGCCTTAGTAGCATGTTACAAGAACAACCATTAACTAAAGCCTTAAATTTTTCCTCCCAGAGTAATAATCAATTAAAAATAGGGTATAATCGATTAAAATGTTCTTGTAATTGATTTTAATTGATATAAACAATGTTTTAATCGATTAAAACAGTGATGAAAGTTGAAATCTAAAAACTTAAGTGCATTTAATCGATTAAATCAACATTTAATCGATTGAAATCATATGAAAAATTTTGTATAAGTGCTTTTAATTGATTAAAGCTTGTTTTTATCAATTAAAACAACCAGATTTGAAAACTAAGTGTTGTTTGATGCATCTAAAATGCCTAATTTAGTTCAGATTTTGTAAAATCGATTATTAGGAAGATGTTTTAAGATAATATCAACTAGATTGTTTAAGATTTAACCAAAAGATATAGCAAAATCAGAATAGTACCTTATCTAGTTGATTTAACTGATGTAAACTAGTTTTAGTTGATACAGATACATGACATACAACTTTAATCGATTAATACGCAAATTAATCGATTATATTGGTGTGAATTTCCTATGTAAATGTTTCTTTTTAATTGATTTAATCGATTGAATCGATTTTGTATCAGCTAAAAAAATCAAAAAAAATATTCTTGATTCTATATAGGCTCTCTTAATTCAAATAAAAACCTGCATCATATTAAGAAAAGTTAAAGGATTGTTTCTGGTTTAAAACTAGTTAATATTACAGTCCAAAATGAAAATTAGCAGTAAAAGAAGCATGACATAAAGGAAAAAAAATTATGATAGAAAGGGACCCTTGTTGTCAAAACTCAATCATCCCAATTTCCTTGATTGAGCTGCATGTCTTCCAAATTGGTATAGATATCTGCAATCTGATTTCCCAGGTTTGTGAACTGAGTGTTGGTCTGTTCGAAGTGTTGATAGGTCATTTGCATATGCTTCCTTTGGTTTTCTTGCATTGTGGTCATTTGAGAAAGCATGGTCCTTTCAAATTGTGAAAGTGGAGTCCCACGGTCAGGTTGTTCCATGTAGGGTATTATCTCCATGTTCTCATATGAAGCCTCCCCACCAGTGGATTCGGGAACTTCAGTAGTAGCTAGAGAGGAAGGAATTTGACCTTGCTCATCTTCTTCTTCAACTTCTTCCTCATCTTCAGACATCCCAGCATCAATGTTAGAGATCCACTCATCATCAATTTTGATAAACCCCATTTTTTGTAAAGTTGAATCATCAATTTCGTTAGATGCTTTAGGAGTTTCCACATATTCCCCTTCTAGATCTACTGCAAAATGTCTAAAGAATTTGTTGATTAACAAGGCATAAGGCAATTTATAATCAGCAAGCCTCTTGGCTTTTATCATGTGATCTTTAATAACATAGACCCAGTTAACTCGAATCCTATTTTCAATGCAATACATGAGAGCTAAATCACCCTCATTGAGTATAGCATGATTACGCCCCCTTGGAGTAAGCATCCATGCAATAATGAAGGCAAGAATTCTTGATTCAAGCCTCATCTTTCCAGCATTGAAAATTCTTACCGAATCATCTTGATCTTTGAGACAGGTACGAAAAAATTGAATTTTGTTAAACTCTGGCAATTGTACAATATTACCTCTAGAGACTTTTACACCAATATCTTTGAGGCCAGCAACTTCATCCCATATATCAGGAGTAATGATCATATTAACTCCTTTTATTGACAAGTGAGATTAGAATAAAACACTCTTACCGGATCCGGTTGAATGTTACCGAGTATATTCCGAGAAAATTCTTCAATTTTTTATTCTTCAGCTTTCTTCTTAACGAAGTGAAACCTTCTTCATCTAGCCAAGCAAACCTTATGAATTTGGGAATTACTAGTTGCTTTTGACTAAAGTGAGTGATGAAATTATTCATCTTCTCTATATCACCACTGAATCAGTTTTCAAGATGACCACCAGGATTGGCAGCAGAGGAAGATTCTCCTTTATGTTTCTTCCTTGACTTTGATCTCTTAAGCATCTTGTTCCACAGTTTAGAGAGAGAAAATTTGATACGTGAGTACAAGAGAGAAGAGAGAAGGAATTTGAACCAGAGAATGAAGAATGAGACTGATGGACTCAAGTGTGCAGAATAATAAGTTACGGATTTCAAATTTTGTAAATTGAAGTCCAATTCGACAGAACCTGCAAAGAAACAGCTTTAATTGCACATGTCCCCTTGACTGAAAGCAGAAGCGCAGGTTTCTGGACAATGGGTACATCAGCTAAAGTGTTCTTGGATAAGTGTTTGACTTGGTCAAAGAATATAGTAAATGCATTATGCAGATTTTGATTAACACAAAAACTTGGAATTTTGACTTTGATTAGCTGAGCAATTTTCAATTGGTTGTAGTTAAAATAATTTTGAGGAACAAATTGTTGGAATCGCGCAGCGGAATGTTTGCGAGAACGGACAAAAACCATGAATTGGTTTCTTAACAAAAATTAGGTTTACAAATAGATAACAATGGAAAAGATAGAGTAATGAAAACACCTCTCTTGAGTCACACAAGAGATGAAGAACAACTTTCCCTAGAGACGGTACAACACACAATCCACCAAGAACTCTACTTAGTGATTCTTATCGCTTCTAGCCCACACCAGGTTTGAAAAACCCCTTTTTCCTCCAACAAATAGTTCTCTGGCAATCACAGCTCTCAACTTTTGTTTGAAAAAGGTTGTTCTCTTTTCTGAGAGCCTTAGAGAACCTTAAGTAGATGAATTAGAGTTTGGGAATTGGGGATTTTCGAAACTTGGTGTATTGGGACTAGAGTTTTCGAAAATAGGTTTGATTTGAAGTTCAAAATGCATATCTAACTAAAATAATCAATTATCTCAAGTGTTAATCGATTATTACAGAGCCAAAATCAACAGAACCCCAAAACGCACTGGTTTAATCGATTATTGCCCTGTTAATCGATTATCACAGTGAACTGATACAGAAAATGATTTTTCTCACTATAATAATCGATTATTTGGTCTTTTAATCGATTAAACCCGAGGCTTTTTGATAAATATGAGTTTTTAAAGCTTCTAAAGAGTAGACTATGTACCAGCTATCTTAGACTCTAATATTACAGACTCAAACTCATCAAAACAGAGTTATTACACAATAATACAAGTCTTCAACTCTCTAAGTTCTTTATTCTTGAATCATCATCAAAATCAACAAGCTTCATGTCCATGTAAGTTCAACATCAAGTCCTTGTATGTTCAACAATCTCCCCCTTTTTTATGATGATCAAAATTTTCTTTTAAAGCCTTGTAATAACCTGTTTTATCTATCACACTAACAAACACATTAAACATACCAGATAATATTTAAATTTAATCATAAGAGGCTTAAGCTTTAAATATTTCTCCCCCTATTTTGATTATGATCAAAAAATTAAGAGCTCCCCCTCAAAATATGCATAATATAGAAAATAGCTCCCCCTCAATCTATGCATAACACAAATACACAACTTTTATTTCATAATTGAGAGTAATTTACAACACAAGAAATGAAAGTAATATTAATATTCTTCATTATCGCTATGAAAGTGAGCATCAAATTTTTTTCTAAGTGACACACTTTATCATCTACATTAGAGATACAACGAATGATTTCCTCATGTCGTACTCCAGAAAGAGTGAAGAATGTCTACATCCTCTGGTTCATATCAGATAACATGTCTTCCACAGAGTGACGGGTTTCAGGATGTGCAGAAGAAGTTCCAACACTTTGGATCTGATCAGAGGGAAACTCAACAGCAGGAGGCGTATCTTCGTCAGAATCTTCATCATCTGCATCTATGTTTGGAACATCATCCTTGTGAACAAAAGTATTATTGGCACGCACCATTTGGAGTTGGGTTAATGTGTTGTCCAACATGCGGTTTAAGTTTGTCGTTCAAACTGTTTGTTTACCTTCGACATTCACTCCTTTGTATTCAAGAATGCGATAAATAAGGAGGGCATATGGAATTTTGAAGGTGGGATGACATTTGGCTTTCAACATAGTCATGGTGACGAGGGTGCCCCAATCTAGTGGCTCATTATTCATTATTGCATGAATAATGTGAAGATCTATTGAAGAGCATTGGGCATGATTGGTTGCCCGGGGACATAGGATCCAGACGAGTAAATGCAAGAGCATGCGTTCCTCCTTCTTCAAAGGTCCAGCTAGAAGGAGACGCCCAATCTCCATGGAAGGGTTACGAAGAAAAGAACGGTAAGTCATGATCTTGTCAAAGTCATCTAACTCACCAAAAACGTTAATAACATCATGTCTCATAGGAAAATGTGCAACGTTTTCCCAAATATCGTCATCAAGAATAATGGATACTCCCTTAACACGAGAGGTAGTTACTTGATCTCTAAATTTAAAGCGAGAGTAAAATACCCTAACTAAGTCAGGATAGTATGTACCTTGCATTTGGATAAAAGGGAGAACTCCTTGAATTTCAAGAAGATTAGGAAAATTAAATCCCCTATTGATGAATTGATCACCAATAAGGAATTTGGGAGTGATAATACCTCGTTCCTTCCAAAATGTCAAAAATTCATGTCGACCCTCAACATCAGAGATCTAGCCTTTGACAGAATTAGGACGGGGATGAGATGCAGGTGCAGATCTTTTTCTGGTGGGAATTTTAGCACAAGAAGATGAGGCCATTGTAGAATTAGAGGAGTAACAAGAAAGATTAGGAAGACAAGTGATGTTAGAAGAAGGCAAGAATGATAGAATGAAGCAAGAAAGCTTGGATTCAAGATTGAGAGGTGTGGATAAGTGAAATGGAGGCTCCTATTTATAACCAAACATCTCCAATGGTCATATGGGAGTGTATGAGGGCCAAGAGAACCGTTGGCAACGGCTAGAAAACTAAACCAACCAGGTTTAATCGATTAAAGCTTGAATTAATCGATTAAACCAGTAACAGACCCCTTTAATCGATTAATTCAAACAGTTAATCGATTAACACTGTATTTAATCGATTATCTGATGAGTTAATCGATTAATCCAGTGAGAAATGTCTTATTTTGGACGTCTTGGGTGCAAATAATCGATTATAACTTCAAATAATCGATTATTTTAGAGAGTTCATCAAATTTTTGAGGTTTAGACACATGATAATCTATTAACACCCTACATAATGGATTATAACATTACAGCCATCCAAAAATTGTTTAATTAAGCAGAATTTAAGTTATTTCTAATATCCCTAAGTCTCTTCTAAGATCATAGAATCTATCCTTGGGAAGAGGCTTAGTAAAAATATCTGTTAATTGATGTTTTGTATCAACATACTCAATTTTACAGTTTCCTTTACTTATATGATCTCTCAAGAAGTTATGTTTAAATTCTATATGCTTAGTCCTAGAGTGCATTACTGGATTCTTAGTAAGATTGACTGCACTTGTATTATCACACATCAAAGGAATATCATTTAGAAATATACTATAATCTTCTAGTTGTTGTTTCATCCACAAAATTTGAGCACAACAATTACCAACTGCAATATATTCAGCTTCAGTGGTGGATAAAGCAACACATGCCTGTTTCTTAGAACGCCAAGATACTAATGATGATCCTAATAAATGAGATGTCCCACTAGTACTTTTTCTATCTATTTTGCATCCACCATAGTCAGCATCAGAATAACCTATTAAACTAATACAAGCTTCAGATGGATACCATAAACCAAAACTAGTAGTTCCTTTTAAATATTTTAAAATTCGTTTTACTACAGTTAGGTGAGATCCTTTTGGACATGCCTGAAATCTAGCACACACACAGACAGAATGCATAATATCAGGTATACTTGCAGTTAAGTATAACAGAGAACCTATCATACCTCTATGCATAAATTGATTAATTTCCAAACCTGATTCATCCTTGTCTAAATAGCATGAAGTTCCCATGGGTGTGTTAGCTTCCTTTGAAGTGTCCATTCAAAACTTTTTGAGAATCTCTTTGCAGTATTTGGTTTGAGAGACAAAAATGTCATCTTTAAGTTGCTTGATTTGAAGTCCAAGGAAGAAAGCTAATTCTCCCATCATAGACATTTCAAACTCTCCCTGCATTATCTTAGCAAATTCTACACACAAAGAATTATCAGTTGATCCAAAAATGATATCATATAAGATATGTTCTTTTACTTTCTTTATAAACAAAGTAGAGTCAATTTTTCCTCTAGAAAAATCATTTGAAGTTAGAAAATTACTTAATCTTTCATACCAAGACCTAGGAGCTTGTTTCAAACCATATAGTGTTTTATTCAATTTAAAAATATGATTAGGATAACTAAAATCCTCAAATCCAGGGGGTTGCTCCACATATACTTCTTCTTTAATAAACTCATTCAAAAATGTGTTAGAATCGCGCAGCAGAATGTTCATGTGATCGGACAAAAACCAAGAGCGGGGTGAATTGGTTTCTTAATAAAAATTAGGTTTTCAAAATTTTCCCCAAATTTTACCGATTAAAAACTGTGTAAATGTAAATAGAGAAGAGAAGAGAATCTTACACAAGAAATTTATACTGGTTCGGATCAAAAGACCCTACGTCCAGTTGTTAATCACTCAAACAGAGGATTAATGTTGTCACTATAATCACAATTGTTACAAACAAATTACAATGGAAAAGATAAAGATAAGAAAACACCTCTCTTGAAATCCACAAGAGATGATGAACAACTTTCCCTAGAGACGGCACATCACACAATCCACTAAGAACTCCACTTAGTGATTCTTATCGCTTCTAGCCCACACCAGGTTCCAAAAGCCCCTTTTCCTTGCAACAAACAGTTCTCTGGCACTCACAGCACTTAACTTTTGTATGAAAAAGGTTGTTCTCCTTTTCTGAGTGCCATAGAGAAGCTTAAGTAGAGAAATTAGGGTTTAGGAATTGGGAATTTCGGAATTAGGGTTCTTGGAAATAGGGTTTTCGAAAATAGGGTTGATTTGAAGTTAAAAATAAAAATCTGACTGAAATAATCGATAAAAGGAAGTGTTAATCGATTATTACAGAGCCAAAATCAACAAAACCCCAAAACTCTCTGTTTTAATCGATCAAAAGACCTGTTAATCGATTAACAAGCCTGTTAATCGATTAACAGGCCTGTTAATCGATTAACAGGGGTGTTAATCGATTAAAACAGTGAACAGATACAAAAAATGGTTTTTCTCACTGTTTTAATCGATTAATTCACCAAATAATTGATTAAAGCCGAGCCTGGTTGATAAATTTGAGCTTTTTGAAGCTTCTAAGGTGCAGACTATGTACCGGCTATCTCAAACTCTAATATTACAGACTCAATCTAATTAAAACAGAGTTATTACAATACAAAACAAGTCTTCAACACTCTAGGTCTTTGTGTTCTTGAATCATCATCAAAATCAACAATCTTCATGTCCATCAAGTGCAACATCAAGTCCTTGAATGTTCAACAAAATGCACTCTTAACATCCATTTGATATAATTTAAATTTCATCAATGATGCATAAGCAAGAAGTAGGCGTATAGCCTCTAACCTGGCAACAGGAGCATAAGTTTCATCATAATCAATACCTTCCTCCTGACAGTAACCTTTGGCAACAAGTCTGGCTTTATTCTTTGTTATGTTTCCATCTTCATCAAGTTTGTTTCTAAATACCCATTTAGTTCCAATTACTTGATGTGACTTTTCTCTTGGGATTAATTCCCAGACTTGATTCCTTTCAAATTGATTAAGTTCCTCTTGCATAGTTATGCACCATTGGTCATCTTTAAGTGTTTCCTCAACATTTTTGCGTTCTATCTGTGACACAAAAGCTACAGACATGCAGAAATTAGTCATATTTCTAGTTCTTATCCCTTTTGAGATATCACCAATAATATTGTCCATTGAAAGTCCTCTTGGTGATTGCCATTCTTTTGCTAATTCAGGTGTTTGAGAAGGCTCATTTTCTTCCAAATACAATTCATCAAGAGCCTCTCTTATATACTCATCATCACCTGCAAGTTCTTTACTTGACTCAAGAGGATTTCCCCCAAGGTCTATAATTTCATTAAAAGTAACATGTATAGATTCTTCAACATTTAAGGTTCTTCTATTAAACACTCTATAAGCTTTGCTAGTTAATGAATAACCTAAGAAAATGCCCTCATTAGCTTTTGAGTCAAATTTTCCTAAGTTGTCCTTTCCATTATTCAACACAAAGCACTTACATCCACATATTTTCAAATGAGCAACATTAGGTTTTCTACCATTTAACAATTCATAGGGAGTTGATTTTATAATTGGCCTAATGAGCATTCTATTCAAAACATAACATGCAGTACTTACTGCATCAGCCCAAAAATATTTAGGAACATTTGATTCATTTAGCATTGTTCTAGCAAGTTCCTCTAGTGACCTATTTTTCCTTTCAACTACACTCTTTTGTTAGGGAGTCCTAGGAGCAGAAAAATTATGTAATATTCCATTTTCCTCACAATAATTTTCAAACCTTTCATTTTGAAACTCACCACCATGGTCACTTCTTAAAACTTTAATTCTTAAGTCTTTCTCATTTTGAATTTGCTTTGCAAACTTCCTAAAGACCTTAAAAGCTTCACTTTTCCTTGTCAAGAAAAATGTCCAAGTATATCTAGAAAATTCATCAACAATCACAAGACCATAATAATTTCCACCAAAGCTTTTTATCCTAGAAGGACCAAATAAGTCTAAATATAATAATTCTAAAGGTTTTGTTGTAGAAATGACATTCTTTGATTTAAATGATGATTTTACTTGTTTACCCTTTTGACATGCATCACATAATCTATCTTTTTCAAACTTTAACTTAGGCAAACCAATAACTAAGTCTTTTGAAATCAATTAGTTTAAATGATGCATATTTATATGAGCCGCTCTCTTATGCCATAACCATGGGTTCTCTTCCTTAGCAACTAAGCATGTTATACTAGTATCATGTATACAATCCAAATCAATCAAGTATATGTTATTATGCCTAATGCCTTTCAATGCTACATTTTTGGAATCTATCAAATGTATGGTACAAAACTTACTTTCAAAGATTACCTTAAATTCTTTGTCACATAGTTGACTTATGCTAAGGAGATTATGCTTTAGCCCATCAACAAGAAGCACATCCTTAATCTCCAAAGTGTTTGCACCACCTATATTTCCAATTCCAAGAATATTTCCTTTGTTGTTGTCCCCATAAGTTACATATCCTTGTTCTTTAGCTTTGAAACTCACAAATTTCGTTTTGTCTCCAGTCATATGTTTAGAGCATCCACTATCAAGATACCACATAGACTTCTTTGATTTGGAAGTTTCCTACAAAACAAGAACATAGTAAACTTAGGTCCCCATAACTTTTGGGTCCTTGGGGTTAGAGAGACAAACAAGTCATTAACCCAAATGTATTTTCCTTTAGGAACACCAAAATGTTTGATTTTACATCTATTTGAAGTATGACCATTTTTCATACAATAAAAACATGCTTTAGATGTAGCTTTTGAATATGAGGCATTTCTAACAATAGATACTCTAGTTCCTTTTTCAACCCATACTCTTCTATTTTTCATTTTAGGCTTTTTCAAAGGAACTTGATGGTTTACTCTATTTTGAGCTATAACAACTTTATCTTTATTATTATTACTTAATTCCTTTTTGGCTTTATCAAGCAAAAGATTAAGTATATCAATGTCATATTCATACTCTTTACAA
The DNA here is from genome assembly GCA_963425845.1 of Sphenostylis stenocarpa. NCBI lineage: Eukaryota > Viridiplantae > Streptophyta > Magnoliopsida > Fabales > Fabaceae > Sphenostylis > Sphenostylis stenocarpa. Next base: position 26,545,852 of record OY731400.1, on the reverse strand, counting down.
GATGCACATGCTATATTCTTATCATCATTCTCATCTATGCACACAATTTTCGTTTCTAAGGTTTCCTTTTCCTCTAAACATGCAATTTTCGTTTTTAAGGACTCTACCTCCTTTTCGGATCTACTTAAACTCTTTTTCACAGCTTTGTATTCATTTTTCAAGTCCTTAAAGGCACTAAACAATTCATTATATGCATTTTGCAGTTCATCAAAATTATTTTCATCATCACTTGAAGATGAGTCGGAATCACTTACCTCAAAGTCGGAAGATATATTGTCATTTGCCATTAAGCAAATATTGGCTTCAATTTCCGAGTCACTTGATTCCGAACTTGAATCACTATTGTCCCAAGCGATGTAGGCTTTCTTCTTGAAGAACTTTTTGCCTTTGTTTTCTTCATTTTTCTTATTTGGACATTCGGTCTTCACATGTCCTATTTCACCACAACCATATCATTTGATATTTATAGAAGTATTTTCTCTTACCTTTCCTTTACCTTTGAATGGATGTCTTCCTTTGCCTTTCATGAATTTGGTAAACTTCTTTATCATAAGACTCAATTCTTCTTCTTCATTCTCCGAGTCTTCTTCTTCCTTTTTACTCTTACCTTTGGAAATTTCAGTTTTGAAGGCTAAGTTCTTCTTTTGATATTGTCTTTCCTCATCATTTAGTCTTCCTAGCTCAAGCTCATGCTCTCACAACTTTCCAAAGAGCTCCGCCATAAACATTGTGGCAAGGTTTTGTGACTCCGAGATGGCCGTCACTTTAGGTTGCCATTTCCTATCCAAAAATTTCAAAATTTTAACATTTAATTCATCAACGTAAAAAATTTTACCTAATCCGGTGAGATGATTCACAATGTGTGTGAAATGCTTTTGAACGTCAAATATCGTTTCGCCTTGTTGCATTCGGAACATCTCATATTCTTGGATTAGAGAATTTTTCCGTGCTCTCTTAACATCGTCGGTACCTTCGTGGGTCACTCTTAGCATTTCCCACATCTCTTGAGCACTTTTACAAACGGAGATCCTGTAAAACTCGTCAAGGGTTAAAGAAGATGAAATAATATTTCTAGCCCTAACGTCAAATTGAGTTTTTCTATTTTCGTCCGTTGTCCATCTAAAAAATGATTTAGGAACGTCTACTCCATTTTCAATAACTTTAGGAATATAGGGACCGTTTAAAATAGCGTCCCAAACGCCTCTATCAACAAACTCTAAAAAGATTTGCATTCTAACTTTTCAAAATGGATAATTTTGACCCACAAAAAGTGGGGATCTGTTGATAGAAGCATGTAGACCCCAAATCTTGTCCGGACTCCTAATAAAGCCGAAGATCGCTCATTCCGAAGATGGTTAAGACTCTATCAAGTCCCTAGCAGCTTGTTATAGGTTCCATTTAGGATAGGAAAGGTTTTTAGAGGCATTAAAAATCGGGAAAACCGCCGGAGACAGCAGATGGCCGTCCAAAACAGGCGGATGGCCGTCCAGAGCAGGCAGACGGCCGTCCATGGTAAGCAGACGGCCGTCCATGGCACTTAAAGGTCATGGACGACCGTCCACTTGGACGGTCGTCCATGGCAAAAAGTCACCATGGACGGCCGTCCACACTACATAGACGGTCGTCCATGGCCACTTTTTGCCCTGGACGGCCGTCCGCTTTGTCCAGACGGTCATCCGCCTTTCCTGGCCCGCTTCCCTATAAAAAGGGACCTCATTCCTCCGAATTTTCACACCTTTTCCACTCCTCCACTCTCTGGGAAGCCTCTTGGCACTTGAGGGTGACCCCGAGCATTATTCCGGGGTTCGAGGGAGCTCTCCGATTTCCGTTAAAGTTGAAATTGGTTAAGAAGTCTCTTTTTGAGGCATCTGGCCCTCGGTTGAGTGACTTTTTCAGTGTTTTGCGGAGAGGAGTATACTTGTAGAGTGCGGAGACTGCCAAAAAGCGTCCTCACGTTTTAGAAGAGTTAATACAAAGCTCGCTTCGGAGGTTTCTTCTCTATTCTTTGTCTCTTTTACTGCTTTCTTTACCGTTTTCTTTATGTGCATTAGATAGTAGAGCCATGTAGATATTTAAATTCTGTAAATAGATCAAATAATGGGGTAAAAATGTAATTTCTTTAAGTATTTATTTTCTAAATTAGTCTATCATAGGGAACCCGAAAGGGGCGTTGTGGGGGTGCTAACACCTTCCCCGCACGTAACTAACTCCCTTACCCGACTCTGGTTGTAATGGCCAAAGTTGGTTTTTTGTAAAACCAATGCCTTTTCTTTTTTTACCTTTTTCAGTGTTTAAGGTTAAAACACTAGTGGCGACTCCTCGAACCTATTCGAAAACCTCGCCCTTAGGTCTAGTCTGGTTAGCAGACGACCTAAAGGCGTTGGACCGTTTCTTTCAAAGAAAGCGCGAGTCAATAAAAAACCATCGCGTCGCTCTGACCGCCTTTTCTGGCGACGACGACAGATGGCGACTCCACTGGGGAAGCTAGAGAGTTGATCCCATTTAGTGATGGACTAGTTCAGGAAATAAAAACTAGAAATTACGCTTTTACCCTTTCTTGCTTTTATAACATGCTTTACTGTTTGGCTTTAATAATTGTTGTATGATTATTTTCTGCAATTGTCTGAAATGAAACTGTACACAACCTTTGCACATTACAGTCCCTCTATACCCGGGGGCAAGAGAGAATACACATAGGGAGTGGGTGGCAAGTACGGCCAACCATGGTATGTGCCATAGTGCCAGCAGGTCGTTGTCGGAAACCACCACTCAAGGTGATAACTTTCTTTTTCTTGGTTTAAGAACGTCGACACGGACATCTGTGCATGGTTCGAAGACTGGAAAATCGAAGGGTCCCTATAATGGGGGCACCTTGGGGGCCTGGCCTTGGTGAGAACAGTTAGAACCTACATTTGCTTATGCACTTTTCTGCAGGAAACCCCTACCTCGTAATTAAACGCTACTCTGTTCACGGATGAGTGAATTGTTTTTGCATTCGTTTGTCGCATTTGTTTGTTGCGTAGCATAATCATACAACAACAACAAAATATATAATAAAAATCTCAAAAAGATTCTTTCGCAATAAAACACTCTTATCTCAGACAGTTTGTCTCTTAGCTAGCCTGGTTTCAGGATCTTTGTAAGCTAAATAGCCACGCAGTCCGACAAAAGAGATAAAAGGCTAAAAAAATATAAATCAAAATAAGTGCCATAATGAAAGGAAATAAGGCTTTTTTCTTTTATTAAGCATCAAATCCATCATGTAGGTAGTTTTATTATTTCTCAAAAAAAATATATATATATATATATATATATATATATATATATATATAAATCATGTACCATATAGAAAATAAAACATGATAATATTTAGGAAAAACAAACACTTTCATGCATACAAAAGCATCATATTCATACCATTCATTTTCTGTCATTTCTAGAAAATGAAGGGATCAAGTAGTAAACGAGTTGGGAAAAGTGGATATTCCTCGATACTCGTATTGAGAAGTTGGAGCAGCTTTGTGCGCTTATGCCATCAGAAGTTCGGTCCGACTTCGAGAGATCTTATGGACGGATTTTGGACCTCCTGAAAATATTTGTTGACCATGTGTTCATCAGGGTCCTAATCCACTTCTGGAGCTCCAGATTACACTGCTTCGAGTTCCCTTAGTTTGATCTAGTTCCGACTTTGGAAGAGTACGAACTTATGATCAAATGGCCCAAGTCAGCTGGGGTATACATTAGCCAAGGGGCCTACGTCTCAGTAAACAAGATCGCTCACCTCATCTGATTACCACTTTCACAGTCTGCCCTGAAAGGAAAAGGGAACATTCAGGGGTGGAAGATATCACTTTTAGAGGATCACTTAACCTCTCTGGCTGAAAAAGGAGATTGGCCCACTTGCAACAAGACCCTGGCATTAATTATGTTTGGGACCTTTCTATTCCCTTTTCATAATGACGCTGTGGATCACGCCGCAATGGACGCCTTCTTTGCTTGGGAAGCACATTTAAAAAGTCCCGTGCCTGCTCTTCTTGCCGATACCTTGTTGTCAGTGGAATTCTGTCATCATAAGCAAGGAAAAACACTTCGTTGTTGTTCTGCATTATTGTTTGTTTGAGGTATCACTCACTTCTATGCCTCAAGTTATATGGGAGCATTCCCAGACCTGTTGAGATGCTTCTCGAAGATCCCCCTCCATCATCGTGGTGCCATAGAGTGGAAGACTGAGTTGGAACACTGGAACACAGATCACATATCTTGGGCATGTCCTTGGTTTCGACCTGGCCCCGTTCTCATCTGATGCGGAGATCACCCCAGTATACCATTATTGGGCCTCAGGGGCTTCATAGCTTATTCTCCAAAGATAACTCTGAGGCAGCTCATGAGAACCCAAACCACCCCAACGCCGGAAGAAATTGGGGGATTGTGTTTCTTCTGCAATTCCAACAGCTTCAAGGACGCTTCCGCGATCCGAAAAGCATGGGAGAGACCAGTCTATGAAGGGGACGAAGAGCTTGGTAGAGTTCGAATAGCAATTTCCAGTGACTTTGAAGAATGGAGGAAAAATAGAGGGGTGCCACATCCATCCACTCCATCCCCCTCGCCGTTAGCAAATGCAGAATTACGAGCCCGAGTCGATGCCTTAACCCGAAGGATAGAAGTTATGGGAGCCCAATTGAGGGGCCTTGAAGAAAAAGAACAAGAATCTATTCTTACCATCGATGGTCTGCAAAGGCAGTGCAAGAAGAAGGACCAAGAGATAGAACGCCTCAAGGACCAGTATGCTGACTCCAACAAAGAGGTTGCCCGAGCATCTAAAATTGCTAGAGCAGACTCAGATAATCAAATCTAGGAAATAATGGCTAAATTAGCACACCTTGAGGCTGAATTGGCAAAGCAAGCACAGACAACCCAAACAATACAACGAGACCTTGAAAGAACTCGGTCTGAGGCACAACGAAAGAGGAAAGTCGCCCAAAGACTTAGCAGAGACTTGGCTGAGCTACGATGCAAGGAAAGAGACGGATTAGCTCAGTACGGCCAAGTGTTGCAAGAAAGAGACCGAGCCCTTAAGAAACTTGATGACTTACAAGCATTGGTCATCCATCAAGAGGCAAAGATAGAAGAGGCTCGTAAATACAACGAAGATATGAGCCAGGCGGTCCATCGCCAGTGTGAAGTACGCAATCATCATGTACGGGAAGCCGAGGAGGAACTACGTAGAAACCAGAGCCCGCCTATGGGTTTCTTTAGGCTTTACCGTTTCTGCCAAAACGTACTTCGTAGCATGGTCTAGGGGAATGTACACTTTTTCCAGATAAATAGAATCACATTTTGTTTATCTTTATAACTGTTTATTGCATTCATCTCGCATTCATTCACATATCCCTCCTTGCTTTAAAAATTAATAAGACAACTAAAAAAGAAAGGTTAACTGATGTGCTGTCATACAACAGAAAAAAATGGAACGAAAACCACTCATCATCAGTCTTGCCTCAACGGTTGAGCCACTCACAACGACCAATAAAACTCAACCGCTGGTTATCACTATCGGTAAAGAAGAGGGGACTAGGACACCATTACGATTATTCATGCCTCGTCCTTTCCCCTACAAATCAAACAAAGTTGTACCATGGAAATACGCAGTAAATGAAGATGTTTCCAATATAGCCGGTATTGGGGGCACAACCAGAAGTGGGCGAATATATGCTCCCAAAAATTCGCAGGAAGATGCCCCTAACAATAAAGGAAAAAATAAAGAAACCGAAGAAGAAGACAAAAGAGAATCCAAGGGGGAAGAAGACGAATTACTCCAGTTCATAAGGCAGAGCGAATACTCCATCATAGACCAACTCAATCGCACGCCTGCGAAAATAACTTTGTTGTCTCTGATAATGAGTTCAGAACCACACCGAAACGCACTGTTGAGGGTCTTGAACGAAGCCCACGTATCCCACACCATATCCCAAGACAAGTTCGAAGGAATCATTGAGAATATCACAACCAGTAATCATCTCACCTTCACTGATGAAGAACTTCCCCCTGGAGGGTCGAACCATAACAAGCCTTTACACATATCCGTCAAGTGTAGAGAACACCTCATCGCCAAAGTCCTGGTCGATAATGGGTCATCCCTGAATGTCATGCCTAGATGCACGCTTGACAAATTGACGATTCAAGGAGTCCATATACGTCCAAGCAACACCATCGTGCGAGCCTTCGACGGATCAAAACGTGAGGTAGTAGGAGAAATCAATCTACCAATCCGGGTAGGTCCCACTATTTTTAACGTGGACTTTCATGTGATGGATATCACTCCTGCTTACAGTTGCCTCCTCGGCAGACCTTGAATTCACGATGCCAAAGCAATCCCATCAACGCTCCACCAACGGATCAAATTCGTGGTAGGCAACAACTGGTCACAGTTCAAGCCGAAGATGACATCTTGATCAGCAAGCCGCCTACTCTATCTTATGTGGATACAACAGAAGAGGCCATCGAAACATCCTTCCAGGCACTAGAAATTGCCAATGTTGAAAGACTTCCCAACAACATGAGAGTGGTACATATGATGACAAAATACGGATACCGCCCAAGCCAGGGACTCGGTACGAATTCCCAAGGAATAAGAGAGCCACCAGATTTCAAAGACAATCCGTTGAAACGCGGTCTAGGGTACAACCCCAGTACAAGAATAAAAGGGAAGTATTCCCTCCGCCCGCTGAATCAGATCTTCCGAAGCGGAGGGATACAGGCGTCAGGAGCAACTTTAGTCATTAAGTGTTCTTCTTCCATTTTTTAAGGAATGTAAACCCAATGACTATTAGAGATTACTCCCCGGGGGCAGCCCGACCCCCGGGCATCTTCAGGGCACATATTACCCTTTTAATCACATGAGAATATAATTCTTACTATCTGCTTCTCTTCTTACTACTCATGTCTATGCCTCATTAATAACCATGCTTAAGCAAACGTTTCTAAAAAGGTGTCTAAAAAAAAAACTTGAAAGCGCACCAACAGTAAAGAAACAAATTAAAACATCATCGATTGACCAGAAAACACGAATAAGGTTTTACCCCATCACAAGGAAACCATGATTTGCAAAAATAAATAAAAAAAGCCCATAAAAGCCAAAGGTCAAAAAGAAAAGGGCATCCAACCCGGTAGGAAACCCACAAAAGGGGGCTACGCAAAAGTTAGGGTCGACCCGCTAGGAAACCCGATCAATAATAAAGGGTAGCTTAGGCAAAAGATAGGGTTACAAAACAAAGTCCATTAAGGTTTCTAAAGCATAATAAAAAGAAACCCCAACAAAAATTAAGAATATCCTAGATTGAAAACCGAAGGGCGGTCTAGGAAAGACAATCAGTCTTAGCAGGAGTTGCAAAGCTCACCAAGCAAAGACGCAACCCCACAAATAAACGTTTGTTTAAGCTAAACCTAAACAGTCTGACTAACCTCGACTAGCCATGCTTACAGATACCATTGGTTTCAAAAAACCCCTCTAAAAACACAAACCATTGATTTAATCATCCTTTTCCTTCTTTTCTCTTGACCCTAATCACTATGATATTCTAGCGATTAACCGGGTAATATGAAAGTACAGTAATCAATAGGAGGGTTGAAATTCTGAAAAAAAAGGAAAAAGCACACTAGTATGATGAAATAGCTCTCCAATACGATCATACTTCGGTTAAGGCAAAACCCAAGACGGCAGAAATGGTACAGCTGAAGATAACACCAGAAGAATCTCTCCGTTAGAAGCATCTCTCCGTCAAGAGTACATCAGTTAATTTTTCTAAAAGTAATTAATCAAAATAGCATTATAAGTTGCATATCATGAACATTACATGCATAGATGTTAATGAATAAGGTTCTATTTCCTTCAAAAATAATAAACAAAAGAAAAATTAAAAAACAGCAAAAGAAGAGCAGATGGTCGTCCGTTTAGGGCAGATGGCCGTCCAGCAGGAGCCGTTGGAGGGCAGACGGTCGTCCACCCTTGCCAGACGGCCATCCGGAGGTTGCCGTTGGGGGCAGACGGTCGTCCACCATTGCCAGACGGCCGTCCATAGGTAGTCGTTGGGGGCAGACGGCCGTCCACCTAGAGCAGACGGTCGTCTGCCCCTGTTTCTCTTGCCTATAAATTTAGGCGCCCCAGATGGTTCATGACACCTCATTCTTGCATTCTCCCTTCCTCTTACACCTTCTTCCGCATATTTTGAGTGTTTTTGGTTGAGTAATGGATCGTGGAGAGTTGTCTACACGTCGGAAGCGCTCCCGGGGACCCATAAGGAGCATCCCTCCTCCTCAGGTTCCCACTCGGTCGACCGAGCGAGCATCGAGGCCAGGTTTGCCAATATCGGCCAATATGTTTGGCACCCTATGCTCTGGTTGGACTTCAACATCTTAGCCATGTTTGGTTGGGATCAAGATGTAAGGAGATACATCCAAGGCATAGGGTGGGACTTCCTGCTCAAAGATCCACCTACCCGCATCCATCGTACGACCACGTTGGAATTCCTTGCTTCAGCCACACTCATAGACCTACCATCAATGATCCTCGGGCTTCCACCTGTCCCAGCAGTCACCTATTGGATGAATGGGACTTAGCGGACTAATGTCATAGACGACTTCAACGTCCTCATGGGGTTCCATCAGCCTGCAGAAATCCAGACACCGGAATACAGGGGGGCATTCTGTGAAAGGCCAGCCACCCTCACCACCAGTCAGATATGGGAAGAGGTCACCGGCTCCCAGCACGTTCCCGCCAATCCAAAAGGGGCCGCCTTTCTCCCGCCTCTCCGCATTTGTCATAAATTGCTAGCAGGCACCCTTCACATCCGGAAGGAAAGTCAAGGCAAGGTCACCCAGGCGGACCTCTTTGTCATCTACTGCATGCATCAAGGGATCCGATGCAACCCAGGCTACCTCTTCTTGAAGGCCCTGAAGGACTTTGGGACACGAGGTCCTGCAAGATCCCTCATGGTAGGCCCCCTTATCACTCCTCTAGTTGAGTATTGGGGATGCCCTGATGGAGAAGACATTCCCCCTACCCTGCGACCAGAGCTCATAGATGGTCCGATACTCGCCCACATGAGCATGCTCACCCGTCAAGGCACCTCCTGGGTCATACATCCTATCCTCGCTATGACGTTCGACATCCAGGAGATGGATGCTTCAGAGTCGCAAGAGACGCCTGTCGCTCCAGGAGCCCAACAGCAACAGACGCAGTACGAAGATAATCTCGCCAGCCTGCACCGGCACATGAGCGACGACAGGGTTCACTCAGATAGGCAGTACCAGCACCTATGCCAACAGATCGATCAGTTGTCCTTAAGACAGCAGAGCTATGAGCAAGGTCGGGAAAGACTTACCCTGAGGGTAGACGGCCTCATGCAGAGAATGGACACAATGGGCCAAGACATACACGGCATGATCCGAAGCCAGGAAGAGTTCCAGCACCGCGTACTCCGCCGACTCCCTTCGCCATCACCATCCTCAGCATCCAGCTCAGAGCCGGAAAGCTGAGATCTTTATGAAAGCTCCTATTGTACTTTAATTTTCCGCAAAAAATAAATAAAATAAGACTTTATGTTTCCATCTTATCGCAAAAGCCAGCATGCTTAGAAAAATTAAGAAGATAAAAAGGCATATGCGTCATTCCAAATCAAAAGAGGAATAAAATTGCAGAAAAATGAGAAATTAATCAAATATTCCAACTACCAACATCAAAAGGCAATCATTAAAATCCCCGGCAACCAACAAGTCAGACGATTGAAGAAAAAAATTCCATTTCCCCAACAAGAATAAGAGCTTGACAACGCCAGTTCGCACTCATATCAATTAAGGAGCCAAGACCCCCATTCCCCCCAAAGGGCTATCAAAAATGGATCCCCAAGGAGTCAACCAAATCTCTGGTGGGTCGCCAAAAAGAAGAATTTACACCCAAATGCAATCTTCATAGTCATATTCTCAGAGGCATCATCAAGAGCCAAAACTTTGCCCATTCAGAGACAAAACATTACAGTCAAAAAGTCTTCACTTCCGATGAAACATCTGCCTACTTAGAGGCAATACTAGAACCTCAATGGAATATCTGCATACCTAAGAGGCATTCATCAAGAATCCCCAGTAATCAAGAAGCTGGACGACTAAACAAAAATCCAAAAGCGAGGAATCCCCTGCATACCGGATGATTACGCAAAAATCAAGAACAATCACTCCCCATGGAGTCGGCGCATGATCAGAAACAGTAAGTCGCCACCATCCCTTCAGGAAATGGAAGGACCTGAAAACAAAGACCTGCACACAGGCAAAGACCGGCGCATGGCCAGAAGCAGCAAGCCGCCACCACAGCAGAGGGGTCAGCTACCATACCGAAGGAGCATCCCAAAAGTCTCTACGTGTCAGCAGAAGGGTCAACTACCGCACCGAAGGAGCATCCTGAAGCCTCACAACATCTTGACCGAGGGGTCAGCTACCGCATCAAAGGAGCATCCCGAAAGTCTCTACCGAAGGGTCAGCTACCGCACCCAAGGGGCATCCTGAAGCCTCACAGCATATCGTCCGAAAAGTCAGCCTCCACAACAAGAAGAGCATCCAGAAGACAACCGGGCAAGGGGGTTAACTCCTTCTCCCGCCATTTGACCTCATAAGTAGGTTAACCCCTGGTCAATTGGTCGGGTAAAGGGGGGGCAGCTGTAGACCCCAAATCTTGCCCGGACTCCTAATAAAGCCGAAGATCGCTCATTCCGAAGATGGTTAAGACTCTATCAAGTCCCTAGCAGCTTGTTATAGGTTCCTTTAGGATAGGAAAGGTTTATAGAGGCATTAAAAATCGGGAAAACCGTCGGAGACAGGAGATGGCCGTCCAAAACAGGCGGATGGCCGTCCAGAGCAGGCAGACGGCCGTCCATGGCAAGTAGACGGTCGTCCATGGCACTTTAAGGTCATGGACGGCCGTCCACTTAGCTTGGACGGCCGTCCATGGCAAAAAGTCACCATGGACGGCCGTCCACACTACATAGACGGCCGTCCATGGCCACTTTTTGCCCTGGACGGTCGTCTGCTTTGTCCAGACGGTCGTCTGCCTTTCCTGGCCCGCTCCCCTATAAAAAGGGACCTCATTCCTCTGAATTTTCACACCTTTTCCACTCCTCCACTCTCTGGGAAGCCTCTTGGCACTTGAGGGTGACCCCGAGCATTATTTCGGGGTTCGAGGGAGCTCTCCGATTTCCGTTAAAGTTGAAATCGGTTAAGGAAGTCTCTTTTTGAGTCATTCGGCCCTCGGTTGAGTGAATTTTTCAGTGTTTTGCGGAGAGGAGTATACTTGTAGAGTGCGGGGACTACCAAAAAGCGTCCTCACGTTTTAGAAGAGTTAATACAAAGCTCGCTTCGGAGGTTTCTTCTCTATTCTTTGTCTCTTTTACTGCTTTCTTTACCGTTTTCTTTATGTGCATTAGATAGTAGAGCCATGTAGATATTTAAATTCTGTAAATAGATCAAATAATGGGGTAAAAATGTAATTTCTTTAAGTATTTATTTTCTAAATTAGTCTATCATAGGAAACCCGAAAGTGGCGTTGTGGGGGTGCTAACACCTTCCCCGCACGTAACTAACTCCCTTACCCGACTCTGGTTGTAATGGCTAAAGTTGGTTTTTTGTAAAACCAATGCCTTTTCTTTTTTTACCTTTTTCAGTGTTTAAGGTTAAAACACTGGTGGTGACTCCTCGAACCTATTCGAAAACTTTGCCCTTAGGTCTAGTCTGGTTATCGGACGACCTAAAGGCGTTGGACCGTTTCTTTCAAAGAAAGCGCGAGTCAATAAAAAACCATCGCGTCGCTCTGACCGCCTTTTCTGACGGCGGCGACAAAGCACCTTCGGCAAAAGTTTGATTTTGTCCAGCCATTTTCGAAAATTTTGAATGACTATCAAAGCAAGCTTTGATACCTCTTGTTGGAATCGCGCAGTCGAATATTTGCGAGAACGGACATAAACCAAGAGGGGGGTGAATTGGTTTCTTAATAAAAATTAGGTTTTAAAATTTTTCCCCAAATTTTACCGATTAAAATGCTGTGTAAACGTAAATAGGATAAGGATAAAGTCTTACATAGAAGATTTATACTGGTTCGGATCCAAAAGACCCTACGTCCAGTTGCTAATCACTCAAATAGAGGATTAACGTTGTCACTATAATCAAAGTTATTACAAACAGATAACAATGGAAAAGATAGAGTAATGAAAACACCTCTCTTGAGTCACACAAGAGATGAAGAACAACTTTCCCTAGAGACGACACAACACACAATCCACCAAGAACTCCACTTAGTGATTCTTATCGCTTTTAGCCCACACCAGGTTCCAAAAGCCCGTTTTTCCTCCAACAAACAGTTCTCTGGAAATCACAACTCTCAACTTTTGTTTGAAAAAGGTTGTTCTCTTTTCTGAGATCCTTAGAGAACTTTAAGTAGATGAATTAGGGTTTGGGAATTGGGGATTTTCGAAACTTGGTGTATTGGGACTAGGGTTTTCGAAAATAGGTTTGATTTGAAGTTCAAAATGCATATTTGACTGAAATAATCGATTATCTCAAGTGTTAATCGATTATTACAGAGCCAAAATCAACAAAACCCAAAAACGCACTGGTTTAATCGATTATTTGCCCTGTTAATCGATTAACAGGTGTGTTAATCGATTATCACAGTGAGCTGATACAGAAAATGGTGAAGAAGAATGAATATCAAATATTTATCCTAAAGTTAACACCATTTTTGATGATGATCAAAATTTTCTTTTAAAGCCTTGTAATAACCTGTTTTATCTGTCACACTAACAAACACATTAAACATACCAGATAATATTTAAATTTAATCATAAGAGGCTTAGGCTTTAAATATTTCTCCCCTATTTTGATTATGATCAAAAAATTAAGAGCTCCCCCTCAAAATATGCATAATATGGTATGGCTTTGTTTAATCTATCACATACTTGCAATATCAGTCATTCAAAATGTTATTATCAAAGCAAAATGAACACAGAGCTAACTTCATTGGTAGGACTGGTAAGTTTAACATATCATCCTTATTTATTTATACTTTATTTGTATATGAACAAATGTTGTGCCTAATTCGTTAATAATTGCAGTGAGACTGAAAACATTATATCATCATATTGCCACTCAATGCCAGAACCTCACCCTCTAATTGTTCCATTACTAGAACAAGTAGGCTTTGCTCCAGTAGCAAAGCTAAGACATCTAAAGGTTGATCATGCTTTGGTAACAGCTCTGGTAGAAAGGTGGAGACCTGAAACTCACACATTCCATTTTCCAATAGAAGAATGTACCGTAACGCTAGAGGATGTTACACTTCAACTCGAGTTAAGAGTTGATGGATTACCAGTCATTGGCCCAACAATGTTAGATTGGGACGAAATGTGTAAACATATTTGGGCATTGTGCCAGTCAAAGGAGAGTCACTAATTAGCTCTATGATCAAACTAAAGTGCCTTAGGGAAAATATTTTACAACTCCCAGAAGAACCATCAGAAGAACAACTTCATGCCCATTGTAGAGCATATGTATTAGGTTTAATTGGAGGTATTTTGATGCCTGTCAAAACAGGAAATAAGGTTCATCTTATGTATTTAACTTTATTAACTAATCTTAAAAGTTCTAGGCGTTATAGTTGGGGATCTGCTTGTTTAGCTGTGTTGTACAGGGAAATGTGTAGATCAACGGATGTAAAGGCCAAAATAATGGGTGGTTGTGCATCACTTTTACAATCTTGGGCATGGCATCGCATGCCATATGAAAGTGATCCTAGCAAAGATCTCAGTGATTTGATGAAGTCAAAGATAAAGTCAAGGGTCAACTCTGCAGCAGTCAAACAAGTCACTCGAACAAAGGAGTCGAAGACTTAGTGTGTCTAAACGAAAGCTTAGGTAAAACCACTTTACCTTTTCCACCGCATAAAGCTTCTTCACTCAATTTGCAAAATGCCTCAAAAATAGTTTTAAACAAATAAAAAAAACAAAAGCATTTTGGCAAAGAATTTTCTTAAACAAGTTATTAACTGATAAAGGTTTGAAAGAATCAATTTAAAACACTTAGAATGTTTTAAAAAGTGTTTTTACAATATTTTAATCGATACAAACTTCTTTTAATCGATTAAAACTCTTTATGACCGATTAGAATTCGAATGTAATAGGTCGAATGCAATATAATCGATCAGATCTTAAATATGAGCGATTAGAATTATTTTAATCGATTAAAACACGTTTCAATCGATTAAAATCACTTTGGATGTCAGTATGATCGATCAGAATGAGATTATGACCGATCAGAGTTGGTTATGATCGATCAGAATTGAATTATGACCGATCAGACTTATTTCAATCGATTAAAACGCATTTCAATCGATTAAAATAACTTAGAAAATCTTTTCAATCGATTAAAACGAACTTTCAATCGATTAAAATGACTTGAAAATATATGTGCAGTTTTTCAATCGATTGAAACGACTTTATATCAGTTAAAATAACTTGGAAAGTTTTATAAGAAGGTTTTTAAACAAATCAATCGATTAATACGCGATTCAATCGATTGTTTTATACTTTGAAAATGTTTGTAAAACGTTTTAACTGATAAAAACGTGGGCGTATCAACTAAAACATTTTCTGTTAAAGATCAAGAATGCATTAAAGGGTTGAAAGGACTTTTAACAGATTATAACGGCTATTTCAACAGATTAAAACAAACTTTCAACAGATTAATTAATGCAGCAGATTTGAAAATTCTCTTTAAAAACAGTTTTGCTTGAAACTTTGAAACAAGAGATTGAATATCAGTTTTTACACAATTCAAGCAATCAATTCAAGCAACTGTTAGCATCCTTTTTTCAAGAAAGATACACAACTGTTTTTGTGAACTTCTTTTGAAATCTTTCTTGAGGCACTTTGCATTTCTTTGAAGAAGAAACTGACTGTGGATTGGTGTAATCCGGTTTGAGCTTTCTTTGTTTCTTCTTTTCAATTTCTATTCATTCATTTGTACTCGTTTTGTACCTGGAATTTGGGTACAAGTTTTCTGCAATTGTTGTAGAAAGTTGCCAAGAACTGGAATTTGGTTCTTGGTGGAAAGGTTAAAGCAAGAGCCGGAATTTGGTTCTTGTGTGTGGTGCCCGGAATTTGGGCACTCGGTTTCTCTCGTGGCTGGAATTTGGTTGCAGAGGTTTCCAAGAGCTGGAATTTGGTTCTTGGTGGAGAGTTAGAATAGGTGTAAGAGGGAGAGTCTCGTAAAACATCTATTCTAGTGGAACCCACTGGAATTTGGCTCGGAGTCCGGACGTAGCCCTGGTATTGGGTGAACCAAGTATAAAATTACCGGTGAAATCTTTCCTAACCTTTCTCTCTTTAATTTCTGCTGCTGCACTTAAACTGTTTGATTGCTTTGTGATTTGTGAATTGATAAGTAATCTTAATTTTCGGATTAGATAATCTCGTGTATTGCGAAAAACTTTCAAAAATCAATTCACCCCCCTCTTGATTTAAAACTACTTTTCTAACAATTGGCATCGAGCGAGGTGCTTGAAAGTTACTCAAGTTACTTCGATCCATGGCATTTTCTCGAGGGAGCGTACATTGATAGACCTCCACTGTTGTGTGGAACAGATTATCTATTCTGGAAAATAAGGATGAAAATCTTCATTGAATCTGTTAGTATAAATGCTTGGAATGTTATTGAACAGAAACTGATATTGCTAACGGAATCCAAGATGATTGTATTGCCAAGAATATCATCTTATCTCGCCCTTAACAGAGATGATCTTTTCGAGGATTGCACACTGCCAAACTGCTGCACAAATGTGGAAGATTCTTGAAAAGACCTATGAAGAAGCACCGTAAATATGTTTGATGGTCAAATCGAATCACCAAAAACCAAGTGTAAGTTCTGAATCTATAAACTATAGCTCATTACAAGATGCTTTCTTTGAAATACATGAAGTAACAAAGAAATTAGAAACCGAAAACAGAAAGTTGAAAAGCATGAATAGGCTATTAGAAAACAAGATCATTATTCTTGAAAAGAAAATAAGTGATGAAGAAACTAAGGATAAAAAGTTAGAATTAGAGAATGATACTGATCGCATGTGTAATATTGGAGATTGCAAAAAATGTCCCGAGTTACAAAAACAAGTATCATACCTAGTAAAAACTTCATCTAAATTAGCACAAGGAAAGAATAATCTTGATAAGATACTTGATTCCCAAAAGTTAGTTATTGAACGTGGTGGTATAGGTTATACACCGACCATTGGAAAGAAAACCAGAGCTTTCAAAAATTATTTTGCATATAGTAAAACAGTTTCATCTCCATTTATTAAATGTTTTTACTGTATGAAAAAGGGTCACTCGTTAAATACTGCAGAATTAAGAAATATGCAGTACCCAAAGGAAGAATGAAATGGGTTCCAAAGATTAATTCCTTTCAAATAACCTGATCAGGACCCAGTAATTATAAAGGGTACCGAACAATTCTTAATTTGTTTTGCAGGAACAAGTCCGGGAATCCCTTGAAGATCGGAGCTACGAAACCAGGTTCTCGTGTATTTAAATTAATTGTTTTAATTGATATAAACCAATATTAATCGATTGAAATAACTTACCGTACCATTTTAATCGATTGAAATGTCGAAATAATCGATTAAATTGTTCTCAGAATGTTGGTTTAGTCGTTTTAATCGATTAGAATAAATTTATATCAACTAAAAACACTTAGGATCAAAATTAATCGATTCATTTATGTTTTAATCGATTTAAATACTCGGTGATATTTTTTTATTACATTCTGTACCTTACAAATCGATTCTTTCATAAAACAAATCGATTAATTCACTGTAGATGTTTTCAACTCTAATGACAAGAATCAAATTAATAAATAATGAGTTGATTAATCAATTGATTAGGATCTGTAAACAAGACTTATAACATCTAATTGAAGTTTGACAGGGAAATTCAAAACAAAAACTCGAGTGTCTATTATCTCGCAATAAATCTTTAAAGATTTCTTTGACCAAATCAACATTATTCCCAAGAACAAATTAACTGATTCACCCACTATCCTGTAAATTGTGTCGCACATGCTCGAACAGATCTTTAATTAGAAACTAAGACTAGTGGAATAAATGTGGGAAAGTTATTGCCGATTGAAATACCGCAAACTTTACATGTAGGAAAGTTATCCATAGATGAAAATGTTATTTTAACATAGTCATGATTCAAGCTGTAGATGTCCTTACATGGAATACTGCATGGTAATACACTAAAAATCAAAGAAATTATCAAAGAATAGACTGTAACTTTTCTTATAGACACTAGTTACAAACAGGTCAAACTGTTAGGACTGAAAACATAGTTGATCAAAGATTTTTTAATAATTGTTTCTGGTAATAAGTTATTGATTACTAGGAAATCCAATAAACACATGTTTTCATTAAATTTCTTGATATTACATTGCAATATATTTGAAATAATATTGAGCATGCATTGGTTCAAAACTCTTGGTGAAATTCATTGAACTGTGCAACCCTGATAATTTGCTTTAATCATCAATGTCACGAGGTGACACCGCAAGGGAACCAATCTGGGACAACGAATTCAAAAATTGAATAACGTGGTACAGGGATAAATTTTATATTGTTTTAGAATTCTGGATTGATTGTCATCACCTGTCCTCATTACTAATCATTGCCCACTCTACCGAATAAGTTTTTTTGTTAATCACTTGTGCATATGATACCACTGGAAAACAACAAAGTTAAAAATGACTCATTCTTCAAAAGATAATGATGACTGGTTCACTATAAGTGAGAATAACACCCATCATACTACATTAATAAAAATACAGCTTATTTGCTTGGATGATGACAACTGCAGTGGTTCAAAATGGGTTTTTAGGAATAAAATGGATGAAAATGGCATAATCACAAGAAATAAAGCCAGATTAGTTGCTAAAGGGTACAATCAAGCAAGAAGGGATAGACTTTGATGAAACATATGCTCCAGCTTGCTAGGTTAGAAGCCGTTAGATTATCGCTTGCCTATGCTTCTATTAAAAATTTCAGAGTTGTTCCAAATGGATGTCAAAAGCGCTTTCTTGAATGGATATTTGAATGAAGAAGTTTTTGTCACTCAACCACCTGGGTTTGAAGATCATATTCATCCGGAATATGTTTACAGAGTTGAAGAAAGCCCTGTATGGTCTCAAACAAGCCCCAAGGCAATGGTATGAAAGGTTAAGTAACTTTCTTATCTCAAAGGGCTATCATAGAGGTTTGGTGGACAAAACTTTGTTTCTAAAGAAACTGAATAATGATATAATTCTCGGTTCAAGTTTATGTTGATGACATCATATTTGGTGCTACTAATGAGACTTTATGCAAAGATTTCATGAAAGACATGCAGGGTGAGTTTGAGATGTCAATGATGGGGGAACTTAATTACTTCCTTGGACTGCAAGTCAAACAACTTCAAGAAGGAAGTCTTCTTCATCAATCAAAGTACTCGCATGTAACCGCCGAAGAGATTTGAAATGGAACACCGCAAGGAGGCATCAACACCTATGTCAACAAACTGCTACCTTGATTCCGATGAAAAAGGGAAATCTGTTGATGAAACCAAATATAGGGGGCTTATTGGTTCTTTACTCGTATTTAACAGACTAGCGGACCTGACATTATGTTCAGTGTCCGTATGTGTGCCAGGTTCCAATCCGCACCAAAAGAGTCTCACCTTACTCGCTGCAAAAAGGATCCTCAAGTATCTCAAGGGGACTTTAAATGTTGGGTTATGGTATCCAGGTGAGTCTAAACTGAATTTAGTTGGATATTCTCGACTCGATTTTGCAGTCGTAAACTTGACAGAAAGAGTACCAGTGGCACCTGTCATCTCCTAGGAAGCAGCCTAATCTCTTGGCACAGCAAGAAGCAGTCATGTGTTGCTTTGTCTACAGCTGAAGCGTAATATATTGCTGCCGGCGATTGCTGTGCTCAGCCTCTCTGGATAAAACAGTCAGCTTGAGGATTACGGCTTAACCCTCAGGAAAATCCCTCTCTTATGCGATAATACCAGTGCCATAATGCTAACTAAAAATCCAATTCAACATTCTAGAACAAAGCATATAGAAATAAGGCATCATTTTATTAGAGATCATATTCTAAAAGGTGATTGCGAGATCTTTTTATAGAAACCGAAAAACAACTAGCAGATATTTTCACAAAACCCCTTGCTAGTGATAGGTTTTTCAAAATTCGCACCGAGTTAGGCATCTTAGACGCATCAAACATTACTTAGAGTGCAAGTCTCGGTTGTTTTAGTCAATAATAACACCTTTTAATCTGTTAAATAAACTAAACAACAAATTGCATTACTTTTTTTAATCGATTTAAAATCGAAAAAATCGATTGTTTTTATTAAAAATTCATGTTTTCAAAATCTTAAATGTTTTAATCGATTAAACCTTTCTTTCAAT
Source organism: Sphenostylis stenocarpa (assembly GCA_963425845.1). Lineage (NCBI taxonomy): Eukaryota > Viridiplantae > Streptophyta > Magnoliopsida > Fabales > Fabaceae > Sphenostylis > Sphenostylis stenocarpa. The sequence continues at coordinate 26,526,316 of OY731400.1, read as the reverse complement.
CGATTAAAATCATTTACCAAGAACATTTTAACCGATTATGCTCTGCTTTTAATCGATTTTTATTCTGGGAAGAAAGATTAAAGGCTTTAGTTAATGGTCGTTCTCGTAACATGCTACTAAAGCGTGATTCCCTTATCTTTACACGTGTTAATTGTATTCATTACAAACGTGTTAATGGAGATAAGTTTGAATCAACTTTAATTGATTCTTTTCATGAGTGAAATATTGATTCACTTTGTATTTTCAAAAATTTGAGCATATTTTTTCGAAACCTTACATCTTATTCTTTTCTCTTCTATTCCCTATTTTTGATGAAGTCAAAAGGGGGAGAAATAGTTGCATCACTTTAAGATAAATTTAAGTGCAACATTTTAGGGGGAGAAATAAGTTTTAGGGGGAGAAACAAAACTTTATTACATTCTTATATTTCTCACCTAACCGCATTATCAAGTGACTTATTTTGCGAGAGATTGTTTTTTCAAAATGGTGTTTGTCTTCATCAAATAGGGGAGACTCGAAAGTGATCCTAGCAAAGATCTCATTGATTTGATGAAGTCAAAGATAAAGTCAAGGGTCAACTCTGCAGCAGTCAAACAAGTCACTCGGAACAAAGGAGTCGAAGACTTAGTGTGTCTAAACGTAAAGCTTAGGTAAAACCACTTTACCTTTTCCACTCGCATAAAGCTTCTTCACTCAATTTGCAAAATGCCTCAAAAATAGTTTTAAACAAATAAAAAAACAAAAGCATTTTGGCAAAGAATTTTCTTAAACAAGTTATTAACTGATAAAGGTTTGAAAGAATCAATTTAAAACACTTAGAATGTTTTAAAAAGTGTTTTTACAATATTTTAATCGATACAAACTTCTTTTAATCGATTAAAACTCTTTATGACCGATTAGAATTCGAATGTAATAGGTCGAATGCAATATAATCGATCAGATCTTAAATATGAGCGATTAGAATTATTTTAATCGATTAAAACACGTTTCAATCGATTAAAATCACTTTGGATGTCAGGATGATCGATCAGAATGAGATTATGACCGATCAGAGTTGGTTATGATCGATCAGAATTGAATTATGACCGATCAGACTTATTTCAATCGATTAAAACGCATTTCAATCGATTAAAATAACTTAGAAAATCTTTTCAATCGATTAAAACGAACTTTCAATCGATTAAAATGACTTGAAAATATATGTGCAGTTTTTCAATCGATTGAAACGACTTTATATCAGCTTAAAATAACTTGGAAAGTTTTATAAGAAGGTTTTTAAACAAATCAATCGATTAATACGCGATTCAATCGATTGTTTTATACTTTGAAAATGTTTGTAAAACGTTTTAACTGATAAAAACGTGGTCGTATCAACTAAAACATTTTCTCGTTAAAGATCAAGAATGCATTAATGGGTTGAAAGGACTTTTAACAGATTATAACGGCTATTTCAACAGATTAAAACAAACTTTCAACAGATTAATTAATGCAGCAGATTTGAAAATTCTCTTTAAAAACAGTTTTGCTTGAAACTTTGAAACAAGAGATTGAATATCAGTTTTTACACAATTCAAGCAATCAATACAAACAACTATTAGCATTTTTCAAGAAAGATACACAACTGTTTTTGTGAACTTCTTTTGAAATCTTTCTTGAGGCACTTTGCATTTCTTTGAAGAAGAAACTGACTGTGGATTGGTGTAATCCGGTTTGAGCTTTCTTTGTTTCTTCTTTTAAATTTCTATTCATTCATTTGTACTGTTTTGTACCTGGAATTTGGGTACAAGTTTTCTGCAGCTGTTGTAGAAAGTTGCCAAGAACTGGAATTTGGTTCTTGGTGGAAAGGTTAAAGCAAGAGCTGGAATTTGGTTCTTGTGTGTGGTGCCTGGAATTTGGGCACTGGTTTCTCTGCGGCTGGAATTTGGTTGCAGAGGTTTCCAAGAGCTGGAATTTGGTTCTTGGTGGAGAGTTAGAATAGGTGTAAGAGGGAGAGTCTCGTAAAACATCTATTCTAGTGGAACCCAGCTGGAATTTGGCTGGAGTCTGGACGTAGCCCTGGTATTGGGTGAACCAAGTATAAAATTACCGGTGAAATCTTTCCTAACCTTTCTCTCTTTAATTTCTGCTGCTGCACTTAAACTGTTTGATTGCTTTGTGATTTGTGAATTGATAAGTAATCTTAATTTTCGAATTAGATAATCCGTGTATTGCGAAAAACTTTCAAAAATCAATTCACCCCCTCTTGATTTAAAACTACTTTTCTAACAATTGGCATCGGAGCGAGGTGCTTGAAAGTTACTCAAGTTACTTCGATCCATGGCATTTTCTCGAGGGAGCGTACATTGATAGACCTCCACCGTTGTGTGGAACAGATTATCTATTCTGGAAAATAAGGATGAAAATCTTCATTGAATCTGTTAGTATAAATGCTTGGAATGTTATTGAACAGAAACTGATATTGCTAACAGAATCCAAGATGATTGTATTGCCAAGAATATCATCTTATCTCGCCCTTAACAGAGATGATCTTTTCAGGATTGCACACTGCCAAACTCGCTGCACAAATGTGGAAGATTCTTGAAAAGACCTATGAAGAAGCACCGTAAATATGTTTGATGGTCAAATCGGAATCACCAAAAACCAAGTGTAAGTTCTGAATCTATAAACTATAGCTCATTACAAGATGCTTTCTTTGAAATACATGAAGTAACAAAGAAATTAGAAACCGAAAACAGTAAAGTTGAAAAGCATGAATAGGCTATTAGAAAACAAGATCATTATTCTTGAAAAGAAAATAAGTGATGAAGAAACTAAGGATAAAAAGTTAGAATTAGAGAATGATACTGATTGCATGTGTAATATTGGAGATTGCAAAAAATGTCCCGAGTTACAAAAACAAGTATCATACCTAGTAAAAACTTCATCTAAATTAGCACAAGGAAAGAATAATCTTGATAAGATACTTGATTCCCAAAAGTTAGTTATTGAACGTGGTGGTATAGGTTATACACCAACCATTGGAAAGAAAACCAGAGCTTTCAAAAATTATTTTGCATATAGTAAAACAGCTTTCATCTCCATTTATTAAATGTTTTTACTGTATGAAAAAGGGTCACTCTGTTAAATACTGCAGAATTAAGAAATATGCAGTACCCAAAGGAAGAATGAAATGGGTTCCAAAGATTAATTCCTTTCAAATAACCTGATCAGGACCCAAGTAATTATAAAGGGTACCGAACAATTCTTAATTTGTTTTGCAGGAACAAGTCTCGGGAATCCCTTGAAGATCAGAGCTGCGAAACCAGGTTCTGTGTATTTAAATTAATTGTTTTAATTGATATAAACCAATATTAATCGATTGAAATAACTTACACGTACCATTTTAATCGATTGAAATGTCGAAATAATCGATTAAATTGTTCTCAGAATGTTGGTTTAGTCGTTTTAATCGATTAGAATAAATTTATATCAACTAAAAACACTTAGGATCAAAATTAATCGATTCATTTATGTTTTAATCGATTTAAATACTGGTGATATTTTTTTATTACATTCTGTACCTTACAAATCGATTCTTTCATAAAACAAATCGATTAATTCACTCGTAGATGTTTTCAACTCTAATGACAAGAATCAAATTAATAAATAATGAGTTGATTAATCAATTGATTAGGATCTGTAAACAAGACTTATAACATCTAATTGAAGTTTGACAGGGAAATTCAAAACAAAAACTCAGTTGTCTATTATCTGCAATAAATCTTTAAAGATTTCTTTGACCAAATCAACATTATTCCCAAGAACAAATTAACTGATTCACCCACTATCCTGTAAATTGTGTCGCACATGCTGAACAGATCTTTAATTAGAAACTAAGACTAGTGGAATAAATGTGGGAAAGTTATTGCCGATTGAAATACTGCAAACTTTACATGTAGGAAAGTTATCCATAGATGAAAATGTTATTTTAACATAGTCATGATTCAAGCTGTAGATGTCCTTACATGGAATACTGCATGGTAATACACTAAAAATCAAAGAAATTATCAAAGAATAGACTGTAACTTTTCTTATAGACACTAGTTACAAACAGGTCAAACTGTTAGGACTGAAAACATAGTTGATCAAAGATTTTTTAATAATTGTTTCTGGTAATAAGTTATTGATTACTAGGAAATCCAATAAACACATGTTTTCATTAAATTTCTTGATATTACATTGCAATATATTTGAAATAATATTGAGCATGCATTGGTTCAAAACTCTTGGTGAAATTCATTGAACTGTGCAACCCTGATAATTTGCTTTAATCATCAATGTCACGAGGTGACACTGCAAGGGAACCAATCTGGGACAAGCAATTCAAAAATTGAATAACGTGGTACAGGGATAAATTTTATATTGTTTTAGAATTCTGGATTGATTGTCATCACCTGTCCTCATTACTAATCATTGCCCACTCTACCAGAATAAGTTTTTTTGTTAATCACTTGTGCATATGATACCACTGGAAAACAACAAAGTTAAAAATGACTCATTCTTCAAAAGATAATGATGACTGGTTCACTATAAGTGAGAATAACACCCATCATACTACATTAATAAAAATACAGTTATTTGCTTGGATGATGACAACTCGTAGGGTTCAAAATGGGTTTTTAGGAATAAAATGGATGAAAATGGCATAATCACAAGAAATAAAGCCAGATTAGTTGCTAAAGGGTACAATCAAGCAAGAAGGGATAGACTTTGATGAAACATATGCTCCAGCTTGCTAGGTTAGAAGTCGTTAGATTACTCGCTTGCCTATGCTTCTATTAAAAATTTCAGGTTGTTCCAAATGGATGTCAAAAGCGCTTTCTTGAATGGATATTTGAATGAAGAAGTTTTTGTCACTCAACCACCTGGGTTTGAAGATCATATTCATCCAGAATATGTTTACAGAGTTGAAGAAAGCCCTGTATGGTCTCAAACAAGCCCCAAGGCAATGGTATGAAAGGTTAAGTAACTTTCTTATCTCAAAGGGCTATCATAGAGGTTTGGTGGACAAAACTTTGTTTCTAAAGAAACTGAATAATGATATAATTCTGGTTCAAGTTTATGTTGATGACATCATATTTGGTGCTACTAATGAGACTTTATGCAAAGATTTCATGAAAGACATGCAGGGTGAGTTTGAGATGTCAATGATGGGGGAACTTAATTACTTCCTTGGACTGCAAGTCAAACAACTTCAAGAAGGAAGTCTTCTTCATCAATCAAAGTACTGCACGTAACCGCTGAAGAGATTTGAAATGGAACACCGCAAGGAGGCATCAACACCTATGTCAACAAACCGCTACCTTGATTCTGATGAAAAAGGGAAATCTGTTGATGAAACCAAATATAGGGGGCTTATTGGTTCTTTACCGTATTTAACAGCTAGCGGACCCGACATTATGTTCAGTGTCCGTATGTGTGCCAGGTTCCAATCTGCACCAAAAGAGTCTCACCTTACTGCTGCAAAAAGGATCCTCAAGTATCTCAAGGGGACTTTAAATGTTGGGTTATGGTATCCAGGTGAGTCTAAACTGAATTTAGTTGGATATTCTGACTCTGATTTTGCAGGCTGTAAACTTGACAGCTGAAGCAGAATATATTGCTGCTGGCAGTTGCTGTGCTCAGTCTCTCTGGATAAAACAGCAGCTTGAGGATTACGGTTTAACCCTCAGGAAAATCCCTCTCTTATGCGATAATACCAGTGCCATAATGCTAACTAAAAAATCCAATTCAACATTCTAGAACAAAGCATATAGAAATAAGGCATCATTTTATTAGAGATCATATTCTAAAAGGTGATTGCGAGATCTTTTTTATAGAAACTGAAAAACAACTAGCAGATATTTTCACAAAACCCCTTGTTAGTGATAGGTTTTTCAAAATTCGCACTGAGTTAGGCATCTTAGACGCATCAAACATTACTTAGAGTGCAAGTCTGGTTGTTTTAGTCAATAATAACACCTTTTAATCGGTTAAATAAACTAAACAACAAATTGCATTACTTTTTTTAATCGATTTAAAATCGAAAAAATCGATTGTTTTTATTAAAAATTCATGTTTTCAAAATCTTAAATGTTTTAATCGATTAAACCTTTCTTTCAATCGATTAAAATCATTTACCAAGAACATTTTAACCGATTATGCTCTGTTTTTAATCGATTTTTATTCTGGGAAGAAAGATTAAAGGCTTTAGTTAATGGTCGTTCCTGTAACATGCTACTAAAGCGTGATTCCCTTATCTTTACACGTGTTAATTGTATTCATTACAAACGTGTTAATGGAGATAAGTTTGAATCAACTTTAATTGATTCTTTTCATGAGTGAAATATTGATTCACTTTGTATTTTCAAAAATTTGAGCATATTTTTTCGAAACCTTACATCTTATTCTTTTCTCTTCTATTCCCTATTTTTGATGAAGTCAAAAGGGGGAGAAATAGTTGCATCACTTTAAGATAAATTTAAGTGCAACATTTTAGGGGGAGAAATAAGTTTTAGGGGGAGAAACAAAACTTTATTACATTCTTATATTTCTCACCTAACTGCATTATCAAGTGACTTATTTTGCAGAGATTGTTTTTTCAAAATGGTGTTTGTCTTCATCAAATAGGGGGAGACTGAAAGTGATCCTAGCAAAGATCTCATTGATTTGATGAAGTCAAAGATAAAGTCAAGGGTCAACTCTGCAGCTAGTCAAACAAGTCACTCGAACAAAGGAGTCGAAGACTTAGTGTGTCTAAACAGAAAGCTTAGGTAAAACCACTTTACCTTTTCCACCGCATAAAGCTTCTTCACTCAATTTGCAAAATGCCTCAAAAATAGTTTTAAACAAATAAAAAAAACAAAAGCATTTTGGCAAAGAATTTTCTTAAACAAGTTATTAACTGATAAAGGTTTGAAAGAATCAATTTAAAACACTTAGAATGTTTTAAAAAGTGTTTTTACAATATTTTAATCGATACAAACTTCTTTTAATCGATTAAAACTCTTTATGACCGATTAGAATTCGAATGTAATAGGTCAGAATGCAATATAATCGATCAGATCTTAAATATGAGCGATTAGAATTATTTTAATCGATTAAAACACGTTTCAATCGATTAAAATCACTTTGGATGTCAGTATGATCGATCAGAATGAGATTATGACCGATCAGAGTTGGTTATGATCGATCAGAATTGAATTATGACCGATCAGACTTATTTCAATCGATTAAAACGCATTTCAATCGATTAAAATAACTTAGAAAATCTTTTCAATCGATTAAAACGAACTTTCAATCGATTAAAATGACTTGAAAATATATGTGCAGTTTTTCAATCGATTGAAACGACTTTATATCAGCTTAAAATAACTTGGAAAGTTTTATAAGAAGGTTTTTAAACAAATCAATCGATTAATACGCGATTCAATCGATTGTTTTATACTTTGAAAATGTTTGTAAAACGTTTTAACTGATAAAAACGTGGGCGTATCAACTAAAACATTTTCTGTTAAAGATCAAGAATGCATTAAAGGGTTGAAAGGACTTTTAACAGATTATAACGGCTATTTCAACAGATTAAAACAAACTTTCAACAGATTAATTAATGCAGCAGATTTGAAAATTCTCTTTAAAAGCAGTTTTGCTTGAAACTTTGAAACAAGAGATTGAATATCAGTTTTACACAATTCAAGCAATCAATTCAAGCAACTGTTAGCATCCTTTTTCAAGAAAGATACACAACTGTTTTTGTGAACTTCTTTTGAAATCTTTCTTGAGGCACTTTGCATTTCTTTGAAGAAGAAACTGATCGTGGATTGGTGTAATCCGGTTTGAGCTTTCTTTGTTTCTTCTTTTCAATTTCTATTCATTCATTTGTACTTGTTTTGTACCTGGAATTTGGGTACAAGTTTTCTGCAGTTGTTGTAGAAAGTTGCCAAGAACTGGAATTTGGTTCTTGGTGGAAAGGTTAAAGCAAGAGCTGGAATTTGGTTCTTGTGTGTGGTGCCTGGAATTTGGGCACTTGGTTTCTCTGCATGCTGGAATTTGGTTGCGAGAGGTTTCCAAGAGCTGGAATTTGGTTCTTGGTGGAGAGTTAGAATAGGTGTAAGAGGGAGAGTCTGTAAAACATCTATTCTAGTGGAACCCAGCTGGAATTTGGCTGGAGTCTGGACGTAGCCCTGGTATTGGGTGAACCAGTATAAAATTACCGGTGAAATCTTTCCTAACCTTTCTCTCTTTAATTTCTGCTGCTGCACTTAAACTGTTTGATTGCTTTGTGATTTGTGAATTGATAAGTAATCTTAATTTTCGGATTAGATAATCTGTGTATTGCGAAAAACTTTCAAAAATCAATTCACCCCCCCTCTTGATTTAAAACTACTTTTCTAACACCATATATTGCTCCAATTTCTAGACTTCCACCAACATACCCATTGGTCTGCAAATGGAGCGGAGGTAGAGTGTTAAACTTTAGAAATGTACCTCACAATGATGTTGTCGGGTATAGAACTATGTTTGATCACATTCAAACTGATCAGGTAAATCTTCTTTTAAAATTATTAATTCATTTTTTTTAATTTTGGTTTGTTTTAATAACAAAAATTATTTTTTGGTGGAAGTTTTTATGGACCCCATATAAGGACTTGCAAAGATCAATCCTAGTTCAAGCATTTAGGGATGCCTAATTGTGGACTACATGTACAACCATCATTTATTTTGCAATTGTTGAATGACACCAATCTGATAGAGTGAAGTTATAATTTGGTTTATTCCAAGAAATCCCTTCTCCACCAAATAATTTGGATGACCTACACAACATTGATATGAGGGGAATACATGACGAAAATTGGATAACAAAACATGCTCACTGGATTGATATATGGAATAATAGACGTCAATTGACATTAGTGGGTCATTCAATGCAAGACACATTATTTCACATAATAGAATACATGCAATGGTACAATGCCAATTCTATTATTTTTCTATTTGTACCACAATTGCTCAAAGATCCAAGAGTCCGCAACAACCACGGCCTGGAGCCACTTTTGAAACTGATGCAACTTCCATATCATCGTATGAGGAGCCTCAACAACCTGTTTCCTTACCTCAACAATTTGTGATGCCAGAACCAAACACAATTGACAGAAGACATTCTTTTGCAACAACCTCAGAGGATATCTTTTCAAACTTATTTAGAGTAGATTTTTCAACTCCAGCTTCAGCTCAAGCTTACATCAATTCTCTTTACCAACCAGATTATGCTAACCAACCAGGTAGTTCCTCAACTACATTCCAAAATCTGGAGGTTCATGAAGAAGAAAACCCTCCACAAATATTTCCTGAAATTCAAGAACAACCACACCGACGAAATCCAAAACGTAATAGACGTCGTCCTCGTTGTGGAATTGGACACCACTTTGGAGATTAAAATTTTCTTAACATTATTGTCAATAATTTTATTTTTCAATTTTTATTATCAATGATTATGTTATTTTTAATATTATACATTAAATTCTGTCAATTTTTATTATTTTTTATTTTTAAGTTTTTTTTATATTAATAATAATAATTTTTAACTAATTAAATAATATTTTTACTTTATTATTTTTAAAAAATTAATTTTAGCATGAATTTTTTAATATAATATTTATAATTTATCAACTAAAAACTATTACATAAATTTTTATAATATATTATTTAATTTTTTTAATATATTACCTAAATTAAATTTTTATTTATTCTATTTTTTTCTAAAATTATAACTTAAATAATTCATATAATAAAAAAAATATATAAATTTTAAATTTCCTATTCAATATATATATATATATATATATATATATAATAAAAAATTATTATTTAATATTTTTAATAATTATTTAAATATATTTAAATAATTTAATATATATTGAAATAATATATTATTTTTATTATTTTATATAAAATATTATTTAAATTTTAAAATTAAAATTTTATTTTAAATATTATTTTTATTATTTTTATATTATTTTTTCATTTTTAATTATATTTTTATTTAATTTTTTATTTTAAAAAAATAATAAGTTTAAAGTTGGAATTACCGAATTCCAAATGCAACAGGAAGGTCCAATTGAGTAATTAGAGATTCTGATAGTATATATATATATATATATATATATATATATATATATATATATATATATATATATAATAATATTATTATTATATATATAATAATATTATTATATATGTAAAAAAAAGTCTATTTTAGTCATGTGTCATTGAATATAAATATACACAATTAATTATCTCTTCTTCTATACTTGTATAAATTCAATATTATATTGTGTTAGTAGGAAATCGAGAAAAGCGATCGAAAAATGAAGGAAAGAAAAATCGAGAAACATGTGAATGATCGGTAAAGCGAAAAGGTGGATGAGAAACCATTCGATGTCCAATTAGAGGGGCATGGCACATAAAATCGAAAGTTAGGGTCGGAATCGAAGAAATAATAGTCAAAAGTTTATTGTGGAACAAACCAAGAAATTAGAAGTATATGATGCTAAGGTTAAAAGGAATCAAAAGTAATCCAAAGTTCTCGATAAAATTGAAGTCCAAATCGAAAGAAAGGTTAACCCGCATAAATATCAAAATCGTGGTCAGATCATAAAGAGGAGTTAAACACGCACATAGGAAACAGTTTCTAAATCGTGGCAGAGGTTGAAGATCATGGGAACGTGGGTGCAGTTTTGACACCACAGAAGAAGAATCTGCAACGCGCACGAAGAACGTGGTAGCAGTTTTGTTAACTGCTCCTAGAAGGCTTGAATGATGCCCTATAAATAGAGCAGAAGAGGAAGGAATAGGGGAGCGGAAATTGGCAGAGAACAGGATTAGTAGTGAAAAAGTCTACCGGAGAAACGACGAACACCATGAAGTTTCTGGCAATCTGGATTTCTATGCTCACGGAGTACCTTTATCGCTTTCTTTATTTTCCTTGGTAATTTATTTTGATGCAATTTATATTCAGCAATTTTATGTTTCTGTATTTTCGATTCTTGGTCATTTCGATTCAATGCAAGTTAAGTTTCCATATTTAAATTCCCTGGTCATTTTACATTAATGCAATTTCGATTTTCAGTCATCTATTGCACCTTTGATTTACTGTCCTTTACATTTCCTGCAAATTCGATTTCTCGTAGTTTACATTTCTTTGCAATCTAGATTTCAACATTGCTTTTCGATTCCATATATTTTCTGCTTTCTTTACTTCGAGTATTCTTAATACAAAACACCAAAAATAGTACCGTTGAAATCGGATAAAATTCGATCCTCATACACATTTCGATTGAAAATTAAGTTGCTAGCCTAAGCAAAAAGAACTTACGTGGTAGAATTTTGATTAGGATCAAAATATCTTAAGAGTCGAAATCAATCGAAAATTCCACCAGAAACAAATTGGCGCGCCAGGTAGGGACTGACTTGTGTTGAAAATACACAATTGGTTAGTTCGAAAGTGTATGAGATTAAGGAGTGGGAGAGTTATCAGTATGAGTCAAAATTCATCAAATAACCAGAGTAACAGTGAAGGTCTGAATGGTGTACATTCACCAAATACTGGGGGGCAAAGTCATAATGGGAATATGCCTGTAACATCGACAACTGCGAGTATGTCGACACCTGCGGGTAATGAACAAAATTCAGGCACCTTAGCAAATACCCAAGTAGGATCTAGTGTGGTGGTACCAAATAATATGCAAACTGTGGGAAACCCCACAACCACATATGTAGGGCCATATATGAGTGTAAGACCTCCCGGGTTTTCACTTAATAATATGAGCGGGGCTGGAACTTCTTCAACACAGAGGAATTCGAGATATAACTTAGGAATGCCTCAAACACTAGGTATGCCCCAAAATTTTGGAGTCCCTCCAAATTTAGGGACATCTCAAAACCTAGCAATCCCTCTGAATTCGGGAAGTGGACAGAATTTAGGCACACAACAAACGCTTCCAAATCTAGATCATAGAGGAAATTTGGAACATGGAAGATACATATTCGATAAAGATTATCATCGATCCAATTTTGAGACTATCGAAAACACTAGTACTGGGATATCCAGTAACTCATTGGGGATACTTAGACAACAAATGGATGAGAGCAATTTTGAGATGGTGAATATGTTATCACAACAGTTGACTACAGTTTTAAATCCATTAGTTCAAAACACTAATGCTAGTTTCGAGATATTAGCAGATCAAATGTCACGTATCGGGGATGCATTGGCAATACATCGACAAACAAGGGTAGAAAATCATGTTAACCAGAATGCTAACATTAATTCCCCATATCTATTGAGGAGAAATCGAAACAATGATCAACAAATAGGGAATGAATACCAACATGTGAGGAATGATATTTATGGGAATTTGAACGAGGGATTTCAAAATATACACAATCAGAATAACATGTTAGGACAGAGGGTGAATTTACAAGGGATGGAATTTAGACCACCCAATCAAACATACTTTGTGTCACCCTTTCCAAATGCGATTCTCGAGACGGAATTACCTCGAGGATACAAAGTACCTAAATTCACCAAATTCGCTGGAGAGATTGGTGAATCAACTATCAAGCATGTAGCTCGATATCAGATCGAATGTGGGGATTTAGCGATGAGTGAGGAATTAAAAATGAAATATTTCCCTAGTTCTTTGACTAAGAATGCTTTTACTTGGTTTACTTCGTTACCACCCAATTCAATATATAATTGGCTGCAACTGGAAAGAAATTTTCATGAGCAATTCTTTAGAGGAGAAACTCAAGTAAGTCTCATCGACTTGATGAATATAAAAAGATACAATCATGAAAGCATAGATGATTATTTGAATCGATTTAGACAAATGAAATCGAGATGTTTTACTCAAATTCCTGAATATGAATTAGTCAGAATGGCCTATGCAGGCTTAGAATTCTCGATTAGGAAAAAGTTAGTCAATTTACCATTGAATGATATGGCTCAGTTAGCTGATAAAGTAAGAAGAGTAGAACAAATTGAATATGAAAAACAAAGATATAAGAAAGTTGAGAAACCGATGAAGAAAGAAAGAATAGCATATATAAATGATGTGTATGAAACAGATCCCACGACAGAGAATGATGTGGAAGAGACTATCGATGAGAAAGTAAATATAGTAGAGCTCAAAGTAGGAGCTCCATATATTTGTAAATTGCTACAAAAGAATGAAGTAAAAGATAAGATGGCAAATCGAACATATACTTTCGATGTGACAAAGGCTGATAAAATCTTCGATATTTTATTAAAAGACAAACAAATTAAGTTGGGTGAAGATCATAAACTGCCTACGGCAGAACAAAGGAATGGTCGAAAATATTGTAAATTTCATAACGTTTTTGGACATTGGACTAACAATTGTATACATTTCAGGAATATAATCCAAGATGCGATTGACTAAGGAAGACTGAAATTTGAAGAGATGTCGATGAAAGTGGACACGAGTCCTTTCGAAGTGCAAGTGGGATACATTGAATCCCAAACGGGCATGACTGAGGATGCCCGAGTGATGAATTCTGCCTTTGTAGGCATGGTTGATGTTACTGAAGACATCGATCCTAAACATGTTAGAATGGACGTGTCTGAAGAAGATATGGAATTCGATCTGAGTGAATTCGAGAAGGAGTTCGAAAAGGAGATCTACCCTCGATCAGGGGATTCCCTAATTGAGTTTTTGAATAGGAAGAAAGAAAAAGACGAAGACGTGTCGTTATGCCCACGATGCAGTGCGGTGTTCGATAAATCGGCTGCTAAAACCTTCAGATTAGAACAGATAAAGAAGATCGAGAGCCAGAATAAAAGGAAAAATGACAAAGTGGATCAAACGGCCCGACCAACGATCGAAGAAAGTCAACAGAAATCCGTTGGTTCTGGTGTTAGCGAAAATCAAAGGCAATGGATCAGAAGAGAGATGTATCCTTCTCGAGGAGGAAGAGGCAGACTTCAGAGCAATGATGTCTTCGAGAGATTGTCATACGATGAAGGATCGAACATTGGATTTCCAACATTCCAAAGGAGATTCCGAGGAAGGCCCTGGAGAAGAGGAGGAAGGATCCCTTATTGGAATAATTATAGAAACTTTGAAGAGAATATTGTACCGATGGAGAGTCAATATGCAAGAGAATTCTTCGATGATAAGAATGAGGGTACTTGGGATGAGCATCAAATCGGAGTGATATCGATATTACTGGCAAAATATGTTAGTGAATATCAAGAGTACCAAGAACAGAGTGATGCCGATCGAGAAGATGACTTCTACTCAGAAAACATAAAGCCAAAGGTAACATGGGTTACACAAACATCATGTGAAGTACCTCATAGAGATGCTGCTTTTATTGATCCTCCATCTGAGGAAATGAGGTTCCACATGAAACCCTTATTATTGAATATCGAGATTCAAGGACAGATGGTGAATAGAGTCCTTGTCGATGGTGGAGCAGCGGTAAACATACTGCCAATTAATATGCTAAAGAAATTTGGCATTGAACTGAAAGACTTAGTCAAGCATAATATTATGATTTCCGATTTCAGCGGAAAAACATCAAGTTCAGAAGGCATGATTGCCTTAGATGTGAAAGTGGGCACTTACTCGAGGCCTACTGTGTTCGTTGTGGTCCAATCACATGCCAACTTTAATGCATTACTTGGCAGAGAGTGGATTCATGGGGTAGGAGTCGTGCCTTCGACGGCTCATCAGAAATTATTTATGTGGAATCGAGACGGACATCTCGAAGTAGTCCCAGGAGACCAGCATGAATTTGTAACATTCGTATCTCAGGCTGATCGGGCGCTGCAGAACCTGGCGCTTGCTCAACCATTCACCTTCGAAACTGTCGAAGATTTCAATTCAAAGTTACATGAGGAGCGATTCTTAGAGATGAATGAGAAGAAAGGATTTGTCATGATCAAAGAGGGGACCAACCTCAAAGTGGCCGAGGAAGATGAATAGAGATTACGAAGGGTTCTTGGCTCGATTGAGACAATACGAAGATGAAAAGAAGAGCCAAGAAAGTAGTAGTAGTAGTAGTAAGGTAGGACTAAATAAATCGATTCATTCGACTTTAGTTGCAAATAAAAGCGATCAAGTTATACTTGATTGTATTTACGATAATTCTCCGTTAGGTTTCGAAAAATCTATTACATCAAATCACAAAAAGGTCGAGGCTCAGGACCCATTAGAAGAAATTAACTTAGGGAATATCGAGGATCAGAAGCTTACGTATATCAGCAAATATCTCGAAAAAGAAATGAAAGAAAACATGATTTCCTTGTTAAAAGAATATAAGGACTGCTTCGCTTGGGAATATGAAGAAATGCCTGGATTGGATCGAAGTTTAGTCGAGCATAGACTTCCCATCATCGAAGGTAGAAAGCCAGTTAAACAAGCACCGAGAAGATTTGCGCCTGAGGTGATGAGTAAGATCAAGGAAGAAGTCGAAAGACTCTTGAAAGCAAAATTCATCAGGACTGCCAGGTATGTCGATTGGATTTCTAATATTGTACCTGTTATTAAAAAGAATGGTAAAATGAGAGTGTGTATCGATTATCGAGATTTGAACTTAGCTACTCCTAAAGATGAATATCCGATGCCGATATCTGATATGTTAATAGATGCAGTAGCTGGTAATGAAATGTTAAGTCTTTTAGATGGTTATTCAGGATATAATCAAATATTTGTGTCTGAGAATGATATGGCCAAAACAGCTTTTCGATGCCCGGGGGCATTAGGTACGTATGAATGGATAGTAATGCCATTTGGATTGAAAAATGCTGGTGCAACATATCAGAGAGCAATGAATCTAATTTTTCATGATTTGATCAATGATTTTATGCAAGTTTACATAGATGATATTATGGTTGTATCGAAAGAAAAACATCAACACTTAAGCAATTTGAGGAAATCTTTCGAGAGAATGAGAAAATATGGATTAAAAATGAATCCTTTGAAATGTGCCTTTGGTGTATCTGCTGGTGAATTTTTAGGTTTTATAGTACATGGAAAAGGTATTGAGATCGATAAAAATAAAGCGAAAGCTATAATAGATACTTCTGCTCCAAAAACTAAGAAACAGTTACAGTCCTTTTTGGGAAAAATAAATTATTTGAGACAATTTATTTCTAACTTGGCTGGTAAGACTCATGTTTTTTCTTCTTTGTTAAAGTTGAAAAAAGAAGCAGAGTTTAAGTGGAAGGAGGAACATCAGGAATCCTTCGAGCAAATTAAAATGATGCTGACAAATCCTCCGATTATGATTCCGGTAAAAAGAAACAAGTTATTGAAGCTATATGTATCAGCATCAGATCGAACAATAGCGAGTCTATTAGCACAGGAAGATGAGAATGGTGTGGAATGTGTTGTGTATTATCTAAGCAGAATCCTGAACGATGCTGAGACTCGATACAGTGATATCGAAAAGTTAGGATTATGCTTGTATTTCTCTTGCACAAAACTCAAGTATGTAATGAAGCCTCATGATGTAATGGTTTATTCCAGAAATAATATTTTGAAGTTTCTTTTGTCGAAACCAATTATGCACAATAGAATAGGAAAATGGGTGTTAGCTTTGACAGAATTCTCATTATTCTTCAAATCTTTAAAATCGATAAAAGGTCAAGCAATCGCTGATTTTATGGCTGAACATACAGTTGGTCCTATTGAGAACTTGTTTATTGAAATAAGTAAATGGATAATGCATTTCGATGGTTCAAGTACATCGAATAAATCTGGAGTAGGAGTTCTTATTATTTCTCCAAATAATATTCTGACTAAGTTATCATTTGAAGTTCAACCCATTTGTTCGAACAATGAAGCCGAGTATGAAGCTTTGATAGCGGGTCTCGAAACTTTAATTAAGTTAAAAGCTCGACATGCGATTATAAGAGGCGATTCGCAATTAGTGATCAAACAAGTGCGAAAGGAGTATAAATGTATTACTACCAATTTGATCAGATATCTAGAAAGAGTGATGATTTTAAGTAGAATGTTCGATGATATAACATTCGAGTATATTCCTCGAGAATTCAACCAAGAAGCCAATGACTTAGCACAAAGAGCATCTAAATATAAAATATCTCCGGAAAATTTACAGGAAATGATTCAAATTAAAGAGAAATTACCTCAGGAAAATGAGATTTTACAAATTAATGACTTAGATGACCAAGATTGGAGAAAATCGATCATAGAATACTTGCAAAACCCCAATGGGAAAACTGACAAGAAAATCAAGTATCGAGCGGTAAAATATGTGTTGTTAAATGATGAGTTATATAAGAGAGGAATCGACGGAGTATTACTTAGATGCTTAGGGAATGATGATGCCTACTTAGCAATGGCTGAAATACATAATGGAATATGTGGGGCCCATATGATAGGTCAGAAGATGAAATGGACGTTAACCCGACAAGGTTATTATTGGCCTTCGATTTTGAAGGATTGTATCGAGTATGCTAAGTCCTGTGAAGAGTGTCAAAAGTTTAGTCCTATACAACAGATACCCGCGAGCGAATTGCACTCGATCATTAAACCTTGGCCTTTTAGAGGTTGGGCTATAGACTTAATCGGACAGATCTTCCCACAATCATCGAAAGGACATAGGTATATAATTGTTGCTGTCGATTATTTTTCAAAATGGGTAGAAGCAATACCATTAAAAGATGTTGAGCAGCAGGATGTAATTGATTTCATTGAAGAATACATCGTTTTTCGATTTGGGATCCCACAGTCTATCACTACAGATAGAGGGACAGTGTTTATTGGTAGAAAAATAAGTAGATATGCTGAATCGAGAAACATTCAATTATTAACATCAACCCCATATTATGCTCAGGCTAATGGGCAGGTTGAAGCAATTAACAAGGTAATTATTAGGTTAATAAAAAAACTTGGTAATAAACCCAAAACATGGCACGAAACGTTGTTGCAAATTTTATGGGCTTATCGGAATTCACCAAAAGATTCTTTACAAAATACTCCATACAAGCTGGTGTATGGACACGATGCAGTTTTGCCCATCGAGATAAATATTGAGTCGAATCGAATACAGAGGTAGAATGATTTACCCAGTTGTGATTATTGGAACATGATGTATGATGAATTAAACGAACTCGATGAAACAAGGTTACAAGCGTTGAATAGTATGATTTTACAAAAGAATCAAATTGCTCGAGTTTACAATAAAAGAATTCGAAAGAAAATGTTTAACGAAGGCGACTTAGTGTGGAAAACAATTTTACCAATGGACAAGAAATGTAAAAGTTATGGTAAATGGTCGCCCAATTGGGAAGGGCCTTTTGAAGTTATCAAAGTATTATCGAGTAACGCTTATTCGATCATCGATTGGTATAACAAAGACAAAGTGTTATCGATAAATGGCAAATATTTGAAGAAATATAAACCTCGAATAAGAGAAATAAACATTCAAAATTAAATTGAATAATATTCTACAAAGATAAGTATCGAGTCTTAAGTTGATCAAAATCTATTAACAATTGAGTCCAAGAAGAAGAAATCGAGTGCTCTTCGGCGACCAGATTTTGTTTGCGCTCCATACTCTGCCCCAGAGACAATGCTACTTCTTTCGCAGAGGACTTGATCGAATCTATCTCTGAAGCAACAACATCCTTCTGCAACTTAAGTTGAGCGAGCCTCTTCTCCAGCTGTTCGATCTCGCTGTCAATCGAAGCTTGTGTAGATAATGCTTCCTCCAAACTAAGCTTCTGGGTCTTCAGTAAGTTGGATTTCTCAATCTGGAAGGAAGCAATGTCAGATAACTTGGTCGAGATCGATTGTTTCTTCTTCCTCGCCGCATATGCTTTGTTGAACAAATCGGCAGCCGCCGCGACCTCCACATCGAGACCCCTCGGGAGATCATCATCAGGGCACGTCTCGAGGGCAGTAATGATATCTTGAAATTGTTTCTTCTTGTCGCGCGACTCCACTAGAACTTCAAGAGGCGAGGAATAGAAGAAAGATCGAAAACGTTGCTTCAGCTGATATGGTCCCTCAGTTGAGGTCATAGGCGACTTGGAAGATTCCGACGGCGTCGCTTTTTTTGATAACAGAATATCGAGTATTGAAAAAGGATCTTCTTCGATTGCAACTCGATATTCTGGCACATTGCTTGGGGCAGGCACACTTATCTCAGGTAATGTCGCCGAGAGCAACTCAAAAGGAGGCATTGCAAAGGGAGGAGAATCTTGTTGCTCTGCAGTAGTGGGAGGAGAGTCCTGGACTTGGACTATGGGAATATTTACTGAAAAGAAAAGAAACCGAAGAGATAAATCGAGAAATCATAATAGAGAATGAAATGGAAAATTTACCAGTGAAGGAAAAAAGTTTTAAGTACCAGGGGGAGGTAGAGCAAGAGGTGTCGAGGCAAGAGGAGGACTTTGTACAGCCTCAGATTGCTGCAAATCGGAACAAAGAATTAGAAGAGAAAATATGTACGTCAAAAGATACATATAAATATTTAAAGATTTGTACCTCAAGAACAAGTGTTGTAGAAGAAGGTACAAAATCGACGTTGGTCGATACAGTTGCAGATGGATGGTCCTGAAAATATCGAGTTTTCCATGTTATAAGACCAATTGAAATCAATATATATAAAATTGGTGTAGAGGAAAAGACTTACGCAACTCGAGCGAGTGGTGGGGGTAGTTTGGCCCGTGGTAGGGACTGTGTTAGAGTCCATCGACAATGGATCCATTGCAGGTGGTTGGACAGATCGAGGACTCTTCGATTTTTGTTTCTGTAGATTAAACATAAAAAATAAATAGGTATAAGAATATAGAATGAAGCAGTAGTAAACAGAAAAATGAACGAAACAATGAGATCGAAACGAACCTTCGACTTTTTTGAAGACGTAGAAACGGTGGCCGTTCGTTTACGCTTTCGAACAAGGGCCGATGGATCGGACTCGTCGGAAGACCCCCAGTCCTTCTCTTTCTCTTCCTCGGCAATGGTGACCTTGGAGGACTTCGAAACTGTCGAGAAAGAAGACAGGTTAGCTCATAATAATCAAAAATTAAAAATATCCGTAAAAGGCAGCAAAATCTCACCAAAAGGTGATGGAGTCAAAATTGTGACTCGATCGATATTTACAAGCCAAGGAGGAAGAAGAATTTGAGGGAGGTGTAAGTAAGGGAAATAAGATAATTTAGATACAGAAATATCTTTGTTTTTTGGTTTGGAATGGAGTGTTTCTTTCGAGGTTCTTAATTCTCGAACCCATTTGGGATGAGTTAAAGGTTTGGCAAGCCCAAAGGGTGCTGTAGGGAAAGTAGGAAGGCGATTGGGACAATACATTTCAAAAGGAGTTTTTCCTAAGGGATTGACTATTTTGTGGTTCGATCGATTAGTATCTGTTTTATAAGATAAGGAAATAACAGCATCGTAGAAGGTCGATTCTAGTCTCGATGGGTTGTAACATATTTGATAAAAATTCTCGAATCGAGATATTTGAAGACAGTGAAAGTGTGTACCTTTCTTCGCTTTCGATTTGTCCTGCAATACAAGAGAAGGATGAGCAGTCAATTTTTGTCGGACCTCGTCAAAAGCAGAATGGTTACTCGAGAACCAATCGGCCCACCATTGAGAGAAACCCACAGTTGTTAAATAATTTGACTCAAAAGCATAGGGATAAAAATGTAGTGGGGTTTGTGGTAGTAATTTAGCCAACTCCCGTCCGATTGTCGACTCATTTAACTTGGACTTTGGGAAGGGATCGAGGGGGAAGAAAGGTAAAGATTGGCTCAACCCAAATTGTCTCGAAAAAAGTTGTGGGTAGTAAGAAATGAACCTAAAATCCTTTGACTGGAAGCCTGATACTAACACATCTTGAGTCAAATAATTACTCCATACATCGACCAACTCTGATTGTAACCCAGGTGTCAAGGCAGGAAATTTCGATGTAAACCAGGTTGGCCCTCGAATTTGGTCACTGATTCGCCCAAGATGCGCAGCAAAAGGAGCCAAAGTCGAATCGAAACAAAACCTAGTTAATAGAAATTTTAGATATCTACAGTAAGTCGCTTCGTCGGGTTTGTGGTGAGGATGGCGAGAAGATAATCGAGCACCTTCTATATTTACACTCTGGGGGATGGTAGAAGTCGGAGGAAGGATGCTCTCAAAAATTGAGTTAAGCCACAGTTGTATAAACCAAATAGGGCCAGAAAAATTTCCCGAAGCTTTGGAGGCACTCAAAATCTCGACGGCTTCATCAAAAGTAGTATATACATGGGCTAACAAAAATTTGGCCAAACTTATTCTAGGTTGACCTATATGAAGAAGGTAGGCAAGGTCGTAGAAGTGGGAGGAAATTTGGATAGATCGAGGGCAGAAAACATGGGTACATAACCAGTACACCAAAAAAACTATGTGTTCTTCATCTGTTATAACGACCGATTCGTCATCGACAAAATGCTTCTCGAGGAAATGTCCGTAGGCCTTCGATTCCCAATCGATTTTAGACCTTAAAGAACTATCCGAGGGACATGCACCCTTAAAATATCTTTCCCCCGAAGGTTTTAAACCAGTGATAGCAGCAACCTCGAATAGAGTGGGTGAAAGAGGACCGCAAGGTAATTCCAAAGCATGAATTTCCTTATTCCATAAATGAACAGCAGATAAAAACATGGCCATATCCAAATGAGATAGGTCACATCGAGACAAGTGCAAGAAGTCGTAAATCCCCACGGCTCTCCAATGATTCCCGAATTTAGTCTTAACTCTATCGAACCATCTAATGTATAAAGGCTTTTTGGAAGGAGGGCCAGTTCGATATACTCTAGAAGTAAGAGTAAAAAAATCAACCCTAACTTGAGATTGGTGGATAAGAGCTGGGCTGTTTGGGGAAAGGTTAAGGGAAGATCCGCCATGAGAATGGATAGGGCCCCCAAAAGCAAAATTAACATCATCAGCAGTGTAAGGGATAAGTACCTGCGTCTCAGCGATTTTCTGAGAAGCCTCCTCCATCAGAGGGACTGGAGCAAACTTCTGGTTATTGATCTCCAGAAGGGGAGCCGTCAGCGAAGGAAGAGGTGGAGCCAAAAAATTAGAAGACTTAGATGAGGTTGCCATTATAGTAGGCTGAGGAAATCAGAAGGATAGAGGTTAAAAGGTGAGGTAGCAAAGACGAAGATAAGAGCTCAAGGAGGAAGACGAAGTTGCAAAGAGGTAAAAGTTCGCGTAAAAAACCAATAGAGAGTTTAAAAGGAAAATAGCCTAGGGGGCTGGAAATGACGGAGGTGAAAGGTAATTAATGTAGCGTGTACAGTAAGATAGCAGACTGACGCGATGGCGACATAAAACAAAAGGAAACTTGAAAACCCTGTAAACCCTAGAACCCCAAAAACCCTAAACCCTAAGTTTTTGTGGGCCTCCAACAAGCAAAGGCGGGAATCAGGTTGAAAGAATATAAACAGAAACTATTTATATTCTTCCAAGGGGTCATTTTGTTAGTAGGAAATCGAGAAAAGCGATCGAAAAATGAAGGAAAGAAAAATCGAGAAACATGTGATTGATCGGTAAAGCGAAAAGGTGGATGAGAAACCATTCGATGTCCAATTAGAGGGGCATGGCACATAAAATCGAAAGTTAGGGTCAGAATCGAAGAAATAATAGTCAAAAGTTTATTGTGGAACAAACCAAGAAATTAGAAGTATATGATGCTAAGGTTAAAAGGAATCAAAAGTAATCCAAAGTTCTCGATAAAATCAAAGTCCAAATCGAAAGAAAGGTTAATCCGCATAAATATCAAAATCGTGGCCAGATCATAAAGAGGAGTTAAACACGCACATAGGAAACAGTTTCTAAATCGTGGCAGAGGTTGAAGATCATGGGAACGTGGGTGCAGTTTTGACACCACAGAAGAAGAAACTGCAACGCGCACGAAGAACGTGGTAGCAGTTTTGTTAACTGCTCCTAGAAGGCTTGAATGATGCCCTATAAATAGAGCAGAAGAGGAAGGAATAGGGGAGCGGAAATTGGCAGAGAACGGGATTAGTAGTGAAAAAGTCTACCGGAGAAACGACGAACACCATGAAGTTTCGGCAATCTGGATTTCTATGCTCACTGGAGTACCTTTATCGCTTTCTTTATTTTCCTTGGTAATTTATTTTGATGCAATTTATATTCAGCAATTTTATGTTTCGTATTTTCGATTCTTGGTCATTTCGATTCAATGCAAGTTAAGTTTCCATATTTAAATTCCCTGGTCATTTTACATTAATGCAATTTCGATTTTCAATCATCTATTGCACCTTTGATTTACTGTCCTTTACATTTCCTGCAAATTCGATTTCTCGTAGTTTACATTTCTTTGCAATCTAAATTTCAAGACTGCTTTTCGATTCCATATTTTTTCTGCTTTCTTTACTTCGAGTATTCTTAATACAAAACACCAAAAATAGTACCATTGAAATCGGATAAAATTCGATCCTCATACACATTTCGATTGAAAATTAAGTTGCTAGCCTAAGCAAAAAGAACTTACGTGGTAAAATTTTGATTAGGATCAAAATATCTTAAGAGTCGAAATCAATCGAAAATTCCACCGTAAACAAATTGATATTAAAATATTAAAAACAATTATATATATAGACAAATATAATTGAAAGAAACAATACCAAGTATTATAATACAATGACTACCTAATTTTAGAATTATACATACTTATTTATTTTAAAAAATAATGTTTTAAAAAAATTCTTGTTTGTTTACTAAGAAAATGAAAAGTATATATATAATTTAATACATTTTAATTCAAAACTTAATATTTTAAAATAATCGTATTTTTTTCTAAAGTCACTCTACAGGCCACCGATCATTTGCATCTGATTCAAAATTAATAAAAAAAATAACTTATACATAAAAAACAATTTATCAAAAACCTAATAAAAATATATTTTAAAATTTGAATAATATTATGAAACTAATTTTAATTGTAAATATAATGATTGATATATAAATTTATATATATATATATATATATATATATATATATGTTTTAATAAAATAATATTATTTTAATTTTAATTTTAAAAAAATATTATTTTATTAAATATATCTTAGTAAATCAATAGATTAGTTTTATCTAAATTTATTTAAGCCATGAAAGTAAACGAGACTAAGTCAAAATTATTCGAATTAAATTTAACTCACAAAATTTTATCATGACATAAATGATCATTAAAGTTAAACACATGATTAAAATGATCATAAGACTGCGACATATAACATTCAAAGGATAAACATGAAGTTTATTATATATTTTTATGCTGTATTAAAAACATAATATTTTCCATTTAAAGGTAATTTAAGTCTTGTTTAACATAAATAAAGGACCACGTATGACGAGAATACAAAAATCATTCTAATCTATTTTTCTCTCTTGTTTATTCATTACTCTAAAGTTGAATTTAATAAAAACTATTTAAATTTTTTTATTTATTATAAATTTTAATTATTTACGTTATGCAATGAACACTAACAATTAGTTTTGAAAAATAAATAATTCATGTAGTATATCTAACTGAATTTCAAGTAATACTATTTATCGCCTAGTCTATGAATCAAATGTTTTGTTTAGAATCTAATTTAATATTATATATTTTGAAATACTCCTTATTTGGTCATATTCAAATTGTGAATGCATGTTGATTTAAGTTGTTAGTAATAGGACAAAGTTCCCTCTCGTTCATGATTTGATGATTTATTTAGGGCAATAAAAATACCAATATTTGTTGTTGTTATGTGAAGTAATAGTTGTTTATTATCTTCTAAGGCACGATCCGACTCTAACAACCTTAACTAAAATTTCCTAGATTTGCCAGTTGGCCAAACATGATTCTATCCACACCATCCCCAGCAACACACCACTCATCCACGGTCCCACCATTCCCGCCACTTAACTTTCATGGAATCTCTTTATCTTTACACTACCTTTCATATTGCCTCCTTAAAGAGAATAACAAACAACCTCTCCGTGTTTTAATAAGTTCTAATTATTATTGTACGTTTAAATAATTGGATCACATTAAAAGTTATAAATCTCATGTTTTCAATTCAACAAATTGTTACAAATAAGAAAAAAAAATACTTATATTATGTACACTTATTTTGAAATTATACTTAAACTATAAATCTTTAACACTAAATACTTTTTCTAAAATGTATATTTTATTTGTCACATAATATTTTTTCTAAAATATATATTTAATTTAAGGAAGTTATTCGAATATGAACTCCTGAATATAAAAAAATATAAGATATTATCTCTCATTTGATATATGAGAATTTTTTTTATTATATATTGTTTTAATTATGCATTACAAAAGTATTTATAGTGATAGAATAACATTTCAATATCAATTACTATTAATATTTTAGTTAATAATCTCAAATATCTTTATTATATATTTAATATATTGCTGGATTAAAATGATTATATTAATGGTTAAAAAGATAAAATCACCTAAGTATGTATAAGAAATTTTTAATGAAAATTTGTTCTTTAACTCACAAATTTTTTTATTTTCATATTTATTTTCTTTTTTTATTGTTTCTTAATTTTCTGCAATGTATATTAAGTATTCCATTTAAAGATGTTGAAGTTAAAAACAAAAAGAAATTAGTTAAATTTTATTAAAATAATAAAATTTAAGAAAATGATTAACTAAATAAAAGCTTATTTAGAAGAAAAAAGTGTTTTTTTTTTCAGTTACTTTAGTCAATGTTTGAAAACTGGTAAAAAAAATGAAAATTAAAAAAATATATATTTTCTGTCTTTGGTATACTTTTTGTTTCCGAAAATAAGAGTATATTATTTAAAATAAGAAACTTAAAAAATATTTAAACTAACCATTTTGGTAAAAGAAAAGAGTATATTATTTATTTATATTACACATAATTTTAATATTTACATATATATTTTTAGCTTGAGAGATATAATATATATTCCCTAATTAAAAAATATTATAATATATTAAAAATTAATATATCAAAAATAAATTATAAGCTCCAAATGTACCTACTTTTTAATAAAATAAAGGTATAATATAGTAATATGTTGGAAAATTAATAATAATAATAATAATAATCCTGATTTTGATTCTAACGATCAAACATAAACATAATCTCATACTCGATAAACATGCTGTAAACCGAATGCGAAAGCGTACCTGAATTAGCCATAATGATGATGTCTCGATGATGTCTTTGTAGAACACTATATTGATCTTATGGTCTTCCACCGAAGAAGCACCTGTATTTTCCTCTTGATTTTCTCTCTTGATGGGGATAGAAAGAAAGGAACGGGATCGATTACGTCGTGTGTGCTCCCGAAGGGGACCATGACCCTTTAGATAACCAGAATTAGGTTAATTACTTAAGTTTTAGTATTTCCAATTTGGCCCCTCATCAAATTAGAAATTGCTCTATGGTCTCTACACAATTTTATTTTCATGACATATGCCTTTAGCCAAAACTTTAATTTAGTCAGATCACTTTATTATTTGGCTTAATAAATAATAACTCTAACACATTTAAATATGTATCATATATATACATGACCCAAAATTTGCCAACAATCTCCCACTGGTCACAAATATATATGTCTTTACAACCTTACAAATGTGTTAGACTTTATGAGCTCAAAATTGTCATTATATTCCTTTAGCATATTCCAAAAGTCCTGTCCATTAATCATATCAGGATTTAGAACCAAACCAGTTTTTCATTGCATCATCGCAACTAAAACCAACAAGATTACTCATCCTGACATAACCAAATGACATGGATTCATCATGAAATGTGTAGCATGAAAAATTACGTGAAGGTGATCTGTACACGTCTATTTTCAACTGGTCCAAACTTTAAGTTATTGAGATCGATATAATATCCTTAATGTACAAAGTGTAATGAATGAACGAAAAAACCGCATATCTATAGATAACCAAATATGTCAAAAAAAAAACAATGTATACATATATGAAATTAAACATAGAACATAAAATATATGAAAGTGACTAACTCCCACTAAACCACAAATTCCTCAAACTGTAAAACATCCATGTGAGCAAAATGCTCATGAAAGACCTTGGGCGGAAGTCCTTTACTCAGAGGATCTGGTATCATGGAGTTTGTCCTTAAGTGTTCTATGAAAATCTGTCCACTTTGTACTCTTTCCTTAACAATACAGCTGATTTATTGTCACAATATAACTTAAGTGGTCTTTCAATGCCTTTCACAATTTGCAGCCCTGTGACAAAATTTCTCAGCCATATTCCATGATTTGATGCCTCATAGCATGCTACAAATTCTTGACATCCTGCAAAATATGAGTCAGAAAATCCAGCGATCTCCAACTAGTCTGACATCCTATATGTGAGCATATAATCTTTTGTTCTCTTTAAATATCTTATGACCCTTTTTGCTACTTTTCAATGGTCTATTCCTGGATTGCTTAAATATCTGCCTAGAACCCCAACTATGTATGCTATGTCTGGACGCGTACATACTTGGGCATACATCAAACTCCCTACAGCTGATGCATAGGGAATCTTTTGCATTTCCTCAATTTCCAAATTCCCCTTTGGGCACTGATTGAGACTAAACTTGTCTCCCTTTAAACTTGTGATACATACAATCATCAACAATATTCATCTTGAAGCCAAATGAGTTTCATACCTTCTAGTAATGGGACAAGTTCCCAATAACCTTATTGTCTTGCATGGACTTATACTTCTCCTTCATTGCTTCAATCCACTTTTCAGAGTTAGAACCTTGCATGGCTTGACGGAAGTTAACTGGGTCATCTTCCATCATACCATTATTATCTTCATGTTCCTGAAGAAATACCATGTAATCATCCGAAATAGCACTTCTTCTTTCTCTAGTGGATCTCCGCAAAGTTATTGGCTCATGATGCACATGTTCTTGAGGATCTTGAGTTTGTTCTTCATGAACAACCAAATCATCTTGAGTAAGTGGTTCATTAACAATGCATTGTGGAGGTTCCGAACTTACTTTATCAAAAGTAACTGTTTGAATCGGTTCTGGAATTGTTACCGATTCTTCCTCTAAGACAAAGTTCCTGATTTTATTCTTCCCCCCAAACTCAATATCCTCAAAAAACGTAGCAGTTCCCGTCTCAAAAATTGTCTTTAATGTGGGATCATAAAATTTATATCCCCTGGATCTTTCAGCATAACCAATAAAATAACTACTTACTGTTCGGGAGTCCAATTTCTTTTCATTTGGCTTATAAGGTCTTGCCTCAGCTGGACAACCCCACACATGGAAATGCTTCAGACTAGGCTGTCGCCCAGTCCAAAGCTCATAAGATGTTTTGGTAGCTGCTTTAGTTGGTACTCTGTTTAGAATATAAGCTGTCATATTTAGTGTCTCTCCCCAAAGTGATTCCAGTAAGGTGGAATGACAAATCATACTATCTACCATATCTTTAAGAGTGTAACACAAGCCCAAACGTTACAATTTGATGTTACCTGAGCACTTGTGCCATAATGCACTTGAGTGAGTATTTTCAATTTTACGTTTAGTACCACATGATTCTGTATTAAGGGTTTCATTATAGGTGGCCACAATATCAAGTAAATACTGATTATCATAAATTAAAAGTGAACCAGTTCCAACAATATCTGAATTAAAAGATAAACTGAACTTATTGTTTCCAAATGAACATAAATAACCTAATTTGTCCAAATAAGAAACTGAAACCAAATTTCGTCTAAATGACGGCATAACAAAAGTGTCTTTCAAATCCAAATAAAAAATCAGTACTTAATAATAATTTAAAATGACTTATAGCTTCCACCTCTACCGATTTGCCATCTCCAACATAAATCCATCTTTCAGAATCAATTGGCTTCCGGTAACTTAGGCAACCCTTTATAGAAACACTGATGTTAGTAGTTGCACCTGAGTCTAACCACCAAGTGTTACTAGGTACTGACGCTAAATTGACTTCGAACGGACCAAAGTAGGAAACATACTTTTGAGGATCGGAACATAATTTAAATTGGCGGATACAGTAAGCAATTGTAGTTGGATTAGAACAAAAGAAATAAACTAATTATGCTCACATTATATAAAAAAAATTATAAATAAAATATATATTCAAATAATGGTTTAACCCATCTCAAGACACCCAATGCACCATCAATATCAAGTCTTTGGACAAGTAATATTAACTGCTAGAGGTATCTTGTTGTAATAATCAAACATTAACAATAAAGCACGTCCAACAACAAACCAGTCTTTGGATTGATTTATCATCGACAAAGCAAATCCTTATAATTATCACATGTTTATCATTACAAGTGTATATGCAATTCGGCCAAATATTAATCTTCCTTTGGGTGACTAATACTCGCATGAATATACACAAACACTAACATTCAATATTTTTTATGAACTGCCCAATTCAAGAGAAGTTACTTTGGTGACTTCTTGACTCAATTTGCTCACAAAAAATATTAAACTACCAAAAATTGAATATTTTATTTATATAACAAAACCAAATATTTAATATTTGCAAACTAATTCAAAAGAGAATAATCTCATCAGAATTCTACTAAGGATGAACACCTCCCTAGAATCTCATTAGGGATGAACACCTCATTTGAACAAATCAAAGGATGAAAAAAGGCCTCATTTTCCACCAATACATAAAGGATGAACATCTCCCTAAAATCACACCAGGGATGAAACAGAGATGGTTCTGAGTCTCTTTAGCATACTGCTCTAAACCCTAAAAGGGAATTAAACAGTAATCACTCAGACCTTAATTTAACATCAAATTTTCCTTAAATTCCTAGGGGATAGAGGCAATAAAATAATAACATGACCACACATGTGGAAACATTCACCATTTACCTAATATTCTCTGTGTTGGGAACTCCACAAACACCACCCCCAATTCCAAACCCATAAAATTAAATAAAAATAAAAGATTAAAAGAGAACAGAGAACCCAATACAAGAAAGATTGAAATTTGAAACACTATTTCTTTCTCGGTAAAACTTGAAACTTAAACTGAAACAAAAGGGAAAAACGAAGAAGAATAAGAATCCATAGCTTCCTCCACGGTTCCATCAGCAAGCAAAATCAGATTGAGGATGTTACCCCCAAATTTAAATTTTAGGGTTCACGAAAATTAGAGATTATCCTCCACTTAGGGTTCATAAAATTGGGTAATCTGAATTGTTTAAAACAAAATTAATCCTAATTTTCATAATTAGGGTTCTATAAATTAAACGAGACATGAATCAAATATGGGCGGCTCGATACCAATTGTTGGAAAATTAATAATAATAATAATAATAATCCTGATTTTGATTCTAACGATCAAACATAAACATAATCCCATACTCGATAAACATGCTCGTAAACTGAATGCAAAAGCGTACTCGAATTAGCCATAATGATGATGTCTTTGTAGAACACTATATTGATCTTATGGTCTTCCACCTGAAGAGCACCTGTATTTTCCCTCTTGATTTTCTCTCTTGATGGGGATAGAAAGAAAGGAACGGGACTGATTCGTCGTGTGTGCTCCCGGAAGGGGACCATGACCCTTTAGATAACCGGAATTAGGTTAATTACTTAAGTTTTAGTATTTCCAATTTGGCCCCTCATCAAATTAGAAATTGCTCTATGGTCTCTACACAATTTTATTTTCATGACATATGCCTTTAGCCAAAACTTTAATTTAGTCAGATCACTTTATTATTTGGCTTAATAAATAATAACCCTAACACATTTAAATATGTATCATATATATACATGACCCAAAATTTGCCAACATAATACGGATAATTATCTTAATTTAAATTATTCTTATGTTCAGTACAAGACATATATGATGTCTACTGTTATATTATTGTTAGAGTCAATTTCTATATTCGATTTATTGTACGATTTGAAGCTCTTGTCTATTATGATTTTATCCTTAGAAAATGTTTGAATTAAAAGAGAATGACATATCAGAATATAAGTCTCTCAATCGATGATTAAGAATATGTATTAGTGGAACAAAGTTCTACTCTTAACCTCACGATGAGTGTAATGCTTCGTCTAGATTAGCAGACAGGGTTTCAAAAACGAAAAATGTTGACAATTCAAGGACTTGATGTTGCACTTGATGAATATGAAGAATGGATTTTGATGATGATCCAAGAACTAAAGACTTAGAATATTGAAGATTGAAGATTGGTGATAATTGTATTGTAATAACTCTGATTTATTTAAGATTGAGTCTGTATTTTTAGAGTCTAAGATAGCCGGTACATAGTCCGTAACTTAGAAGCTTCAAAAAGCTCAAATTTATCATTCGAGCTCGGGTTTAATCGATTATATAGGTAAATAATCGATTAAAACAGTGAGAAAACACTTTCTATACAAACTCACTTTTTTAATCGATTAAAACAGACAAAAGAATCGATTGTTTTGTACTGTCCAGTACGGATAATCGATTATTTCACCAAATAATCGATTATTCCGGAGAGGGTTGGGTTCGAAGTATTTGGCTTCGTTTTAATCGATTATTACTCCAAATAATCGATTATTTCGATCTGTTTTTCAAATTAAATTTCAAATTAACCCTATTTTCGAAAACCCAATTACCAAGAACCCTAGTTTCGAAATCCTCAATTCCTAAACCCTAATTTCCCTACTTAAACTCTGCTTTAGCACTCGAAACAATGAACAACTAAAGAACAACTCTTTCCATACAAAAGTTAAGTGTCTGTGAGTGCCGGAGAACTGTTTGTTGCAAGGAAAGGGGGCTTTTGGAAACTCGGTGTGAGGCTAGAAGCGATAAGAATCACTAAGTGGAGTTCTTAGTGGATTGAGTGTTGTGCCGTCTCCGGGAAAGTCGTTCTTCGGGGCTTTTGGAAACTTGGTGTGAGGCTAGAAGCGATAAGAATCACTAAGTGGAGTTCTTAGTGGATTGTGTGTCATGCCGTCTCCGAGGAAAGTCTGTTTATCATCTCTTGTGGATTTCAAGAGAGGTTTTATCTTTAACTTTATCTTTTTCATTATAATTTGTGTTGTAACAACTTTGTTCTTAGTGACAGCGTTAATCCTCTTTTGAGTGATTAGCAACTCGGACGTAGGGTCTTTTGATCCGAACCAAGTATAAACCTATTGTGTAATCTTCTCTACTCTTCTCTATTTACATTTACGCAGTTTTTAATCGGTAAAATTTGGGGAAAATTTTGAAAACCTAATTTTTATTAAGAAACCAATTCACCCCCTCTTGGTTTTTGTCCGACCACGCGAACATTCCGCTGCGCGATTCTAACAAGTGGTATCGAGCTTGCTTTGATAGTCATTCAAACTTTTCGAAAATGGCCGGACAAAATCAAACTTTTGCCGAAGGTGCGTCTATCAACAGACCCCCACTTTTGCGGGTCAAAATTATCCTTTTTGGAAAGTACGTATGCAAATATTTTTAGAGTCTCGTTGATAGAGGTGTTTGGGACGCAATTTTAAACGGTCCATTTGTTCCTAAAATTACAGAGAACGGTGTTGACGTTCTTAAACCTATTTCTAGATGGACTGCCGACGAAAGTCGAAAAGTACAATTTGATGTTAGGGCTAGAAACATTATTTCATCTCGCTCTAACCCTTGATGAGTTCTACGGAATTTCTATTTGTAAAAGTGCACGGAAATGTGGGAAATGCTTAGAGTAACCCACGAAGGAACCGACGACGTCAAAAGAGCACGTAAAAATTCTCTAATTCAAGAGTACGAAATGTTCCGGATGCAACCAGGCGAAACGATATTTGACGTACAAAAACGTTTCACTCATATCGTGAACCATCTCACCGGACTAGGTAAAATTTTTGACGTTGATGAATTAAATGTTAAAATTTTGAAATCTCTCGGATAGGAAATGGCAACCAAAGGTGACGGCCATCTCGGAGTCACAAAATCTTGCCACTATGTCTATGGCGGCGTTGTTTGGAAAGCTTAGGGAGCATGAACTTGACCTTGGAAGACTAAATGAGGAAGAGGGTCAATATCAAAAGAAGAACCTTGCTTTCAAAACCGAGATTTCAAAAAGCAATAATAAGAAAGAAGAAGAAGAAGACTCCGAAATTGATGAAGAAGAGATGAGTCTTTTTATAAAGAAGTTCACCAAGATGATGAAAGCAAAAGGAAGACATCCTTTCAAAGGTAAGGGAAAGGTAAAAGAAAATTCTTCCGTTAATATAAAATGCTTTGGTTGTGGTGAAGCGTGGCATATGAAGACCGAATGCCCAAACAAGAAAAATGATGAACATAAGGGCAAAAAGCAATTCAAGAAGAAAGCATATATTGCTTGGGATGACAGTGATTCAAATTCAGAATCAAGCGACTCGTAAATTGAAGCAAACATTTGCTTGATGGCAAATAACAACAATTCTTCTGGATGTTGAGGTTAGTGATTCCGATTCATCCTCTTGTGAAGAAAATGATCATGATGAATTACAAAATGCTTATAATGAGTTATTTACTGCATTTATGGATATGAAAAAGGAATATAAAGTTGTAAAGAAGAATCTAAGAAAATCGGAAAAGGAAAATGAGTCCTTAAAATTGAAAATTGCATGTTTAGAAGAAAAGGAGGTAGCCAATACGAAAATAGTATGCTTAGATGAAGATAAGGACTTAGCTTGTGCAAATTGTAAAGAGCATGAATATGACATAGATATTCTTAACCATTTGCTTGACAAAGCCGAAAAAGAAATTGATGATCTTAGGAAGAATGAAATGGTTTTTGCTCAAAATAATGTAAATCATAGAGTTCCTTTGAAAAAGAGTAAATCTAAAAAGAAAAGAATATGGGTAGAAAAAGGAACTAGAGCATGTCATGTTAATAATGTATCTTATTCTAAAGCTACTCCAAATGCATGCTTCTATTGTATGAAACAAGGTCACACTTCAAATAAGTGTAAAATTAAACATTTTGGTATTCCAAAAGGTAAATATATTTGGGTTCCAATAGTTAAATAAATCTGTTTGTCTCTTTTATTTATTCAAAGAAAATGGATCATTTTGTATGTTTTAAACAAAATGCTTAGGTAAAATCATTTTATCTTTTCTATCGCATAAAGATTCTTCTCTTAAAGATTTTTGCGAGAAGCCTCTAAAATTGTTTTAAACAGACTCAAAATAAAGTATTTTTACAAAAGCTTTCTTAAAACATGTTTTTAACTCGATGCAGTTTTGAAAGAACCAAATAAAATCACTTAGAGTGGTCAAAGAAGTGTTTTTACAGCATTTTAATCGATACAACTGGTTTTTA
Source organism: Sphenostylis stenocarpa (assembly GCA_963425845.1). NCBI lineage: Eukaryota > Viridiplantae > Streptophyta > Magnoliopsida > Fabales > Fabaceae > Sphenostylis > Sphenostylis stenocarpa. The sequence continues at coordinate 26,491,926 of OY731400.1, read as the reverse complement.
ATCGATTAAAACCATTTAGAACTCATTTTGACCGATCAGATTGTTATTATGAGCGGTCGAAACGCTTAAATCGATTAAAAACACGTTTCAATCGATTAAAATCACTTAAAGGGTCAGGATGACCGATCAGATTTTTATTATGAGCCGTATCGTGAGTCAGGATGACCGATCAGATTTTTATTATGACCGATCAGAACTCTTTTAATCGGTTAAAAACTCGCTTCAATCGATTAAAACAACTTAAAAACTTTTTCTACACTCGCGTTTTAATCGATTAAAAGATGTTTTAACAGATTAAAACCGCACTTTTAACAGATTAAAAGAAACTTTTAACAGATTAATTAAACCAAGCAGCTTTTGAAAATCTTCTATTGAAAACAGTTTGGCTTGAACTTTCTAAACTCACATTGAATATAAGTTTTCACACATCCTTAAGCAATCAATTGAGCAATCAGCGGTGCAAACACTTTGGAGATCAAAGATGTGTTACTTGTTGATATATTATTGGATCAACTCGATAGTTTGTTATGTGTAGAATTTGCTAAGATAATGCAGGGAGAGTTTGAAATGTCTATGATGGGAGAATTGACATTCTTCCTTGGACTACAAATCAAGCAACTTAAAGATGGCACTTTCATCTCTCAAACTAAATACCGCAAGGAAATTCTCAAAAAGTTTGGTATGGACACCTCAAAGGAAGCTAACACACCCATGGGAACTTCATGCTATTTAGACAAGGATGAATCAGGTTTGGAAGTAAATCAAACTATGTATAGAGGTATGATAGGATCACTATTATACTTAACTCGCTAGTAGACCCGATATTATGCATTCCGTTCGTGTGTGTGCTAGATTTCAAGCTTGTCCTAAAGAATCTCATTTAATTGCGAGTAAAACATATTTTAAAATACTTAAAAGGAACTACTGGATTTGGCTTGTGGTATCCGTCTCGATGCTTGTATTAGTTTATTAGGATATTCTGATGCCGATTATGGTGGATGTAAAATTGATAGGAAAAGCACTAGTGGGACATGTCATTTGTTAGGTTCATCCTTAATATCATGGCATTCTAAGAAACAAGCATGTGTTGCTTTATCTACCACTCGAAGTTGAATTTATTGCAACTGGTAGTTGTTGTGCTCAAATTCCGTGGATGAAACAACAATTAGAGGATTATAGCATATATTTAAATGACATTCCATTAATGTGTGATAATACGAGTGCAATCAACTTAACAAAAAATCCAGAGAATGCACTCTAGGACTAAACATATTGAGATTAGACATCACTTTTTAAGAGATCATATCAAGCAAAGGAAACTGTAAGATAGAGTATGTAGACACTAAACGTCAATTAGCAGATATATTTACTAAGCCTCTACCCAAGGATAGATTCTATGATCTTAGAAGAGACTTAGGGATACTATAAATAGCTTAAATTCCGCTTAATTTGATCTGTTTTTGGATGATTGTTATGATTAAATTCGTGATGCAGGATATTCATAGGTTATAATGTGCCAAAACCTTAAAAACTTGATATAGCCTCCGGAATAATCGATTACCTGGAAGTGATAATCGATTATTTTCCCTTAAAAACGCCCAAAACAGGGTATTCTCCTTCGGAATAATCGATTATTTACTCGGAAATAATCGATTAAAGCTATCGGATATTGAAATAATCGATTATCTTGAAATATAATCGATTAAATGCGACTCAGCTTTGCCTCTTAGCCGTTGCCAACGGATATTTTGCCATGAAATCCTTTCTATATGACCGTTGGAAGTGTTTTCTCTATAAATAGAGACATCTAGGTCAATTATACTCACTTCTAACTCTTGTAATCAAGTTTTCTTGAAATCTATACTCTCTTTGCTTCATTATTCCCTCACTTGTCTCCAAAATCTCTTCAAGTTTATCTACTCTTTCAAATGGCCTCATCCTCTCGCCCTAAGATTCCTACAAGAAGAAGATCTGCACCTTCTTCTCATTCCCGTCCTAATTCCGTAGAAGGATGGATCTCTCGATGCGAGATGGTCAACAAGAATTTCTAACCTCACTGGAAAGAAAAAGCTATTATTTCTCCCAAATTTCTTATAGGTGAGCAATTCATTCGTAGGGGTTTCAATTTTCCTAATCTTCTTGAAATTCAAGGAATTCTCCCGTTTATCCAAATGCAAGGTACATACTATCCCGACTTAGTTAGGGTATTCTATTCTAGATTCAAGTTTAGGGATCAAATTGCTACATCCCGTGTAAAAGGGGTTACCATAATTCTAGATGATGATATTTGGGAAAATGTTGCTCACTTCCCCATTAGAGAAGATGCTATTAACGTTTATGGTGAGCTAGATGACTTTGACAGGTTCTTAGCTTATCGATCTTTTCTGCGGAATCCTTCTCTGGAGGTTGGACGTATTCTTCATGCTCGGACCTTTAAAGAAGGAAGAACGCATGCTTCTACATTTACTTGTATGGATCTTATGTCCCCAGGCTACGAATCATGCCCAATGCTCTTCCATTGATCTTCGAATTATTCATGCCATAATAAATAATGATCCTTTAGATTGGGGTGTTCTTGTCAAAATGACCATGCTTAAAGCAAAACGTCATCACACCTTCAAAATTCCATATGCACTTCTTGTATCCCGTATTCTTGAATATAAAGGAGTGAATGTTGAAGGTGAGCAAGCAGTTAGAACAAACAACTTAAACCGCATGTTGGACAAGCACATTGACTCAACTTCAAATGGTGCGTGTCAATGACATCTATGTTCACAAAGATGACGTTCAAAATCAAAGTGATGCAAATGAAGACTCGATGAAGATATGCCTCCAGCTGATAATTTTCCCTCTAACCAAATCCAAAGTGTTGGAACATCCTCGTCTCATCAAGAAACAAGACAATCCATGGAAGATATGCTTTCCGACATGAATCAAAGAATGCAATCTTTCTTCAATCTTTCCGGAGTACGCCATGATGAAATTATTCGTCGCATATCCGATGTAGATGATAGAGTGGGTAGATTAGAAAATAGATTTGATACTCACTTTAATGATGAGGACAAGTTGAAGAATTTTAAATTCTGTTATGTATTTTCTTTTGTTATTGTAATGGATAAATGATTATGAAATAAAATTTGATGTTTCTTTTATGCTATGATTGAGGGGGAGCTTTCTCTAACTTATGCATATTTTGAGGGGAGCTCTTATGATTGATGTTGCAGAGTTCTTTTTGATTATAATCAAAATAGGGGAGAAAAATTTAAAGCCTATGATTCAATTTTAAATTTTATCTCGGTATGTTTAATGTGTTTGTTAGTATGACAGATAAAACGAGTTATTACAAAGGGCTTTAAAAGAAAATTTTGATCATCATCAAAAAGGGGAGATTGTTGACAATTCAAGGACTTGATGTTGCACTTGATGAATATGAAGAATGGATTTTGATGATGATCCAAGAACTAAAGACTTAGAATATTGAAGATTGAAGATTGGTGATAATTGTATTGTAATAACTCCGATTTATTTAAGATTGAGTCTGTATTTTTAGAGTCTAAGATAGCCTGGTACATAGTCCGTAACTTAGAAGCTTCAAAAAGCTCAAATTTATCATTCAGAGCTCGGGTTTAATCGATTATATAGGTAAATAATCGATTAAAACAGATGAGAAAACACTTTCTATACAAACTCACTTTTTTAATCGATTAAAACAACGAAAAGAATCGATTGTTTTGTACTGTCCAGTACAGATAATCGATTATTTCACCAAATAATCGATTATTCCAGAGAGGGTTGGGTTCTGAAGTATTTGGCTCTGTTTTAATCGATTATTACTCCAAATAATCGATTATTTCGATCTGCTTTTTCAAATTAAATTTTAAATTAACCCTATTTTCGAAAACCCAATTACCAAGAACCCTAGTTTCGAAATCCTCAATTCCTAAACCCTAATTTCCCTACTTAAACTCGCTTTAGCACTCGGAAACAATGAACAACTAAAGAACAACTCTTTCCATACAAAAGTTAAGTGCTTGTGAGTGCCGGAGAAGCTGTTTGTTGCAAGGAAAGGGGCTTTTGGAAACTCGATGTGAGGCTAGAAGCGATAAGAATCACTAAGTGGAGTTCTTAGTGGATTGAGTGTTGTGCCGTCTCGGGGAAAGCCGTTCTTCGGGGCTTTTGGAAACTTGGTGTGAGGCTAGAAGCGATAAGAATCACTAAGTGGAGTTCTTAGTGGATTGTGTGCTGTGTCCGTCTCCGGGGAAAGTCTGTTTATCATCTCTTGTGGATTTCAAGAGAGGTTTTATCTTTAACTTTATCTTTTTCATTATAATTTGTGTTGTAACAACTTTGTTCTTAGTGACGAGCGTTAATCCTCTTTTGAGTGATTAGCAACTCGGACGTAGGGTCTTTTGATCCGAACCAAGTATAAACCTATTGTGTAATCTTCTCTACTCTTCTCTATTTACATTTACGCAGTTTTTAATCGGTAAAATTTGGGGAAAATTTTGAAAACCTAATTTTTATTAAGAAACCAATTCACCCCCCCTCTTGGTTTTTGTCCGACCACGCGAACATTCCATTGCGCGATTCTAACAAAAAATACCTCAAACATTTGAATTTACCCGAAACAAGTTAAAAAATGTAAAAAAAATAAAACTAACAAATATTTTTGCAAGGACTAAAATCATGAGTTATATTTTAAAAAAATATTTATAATTTTTCCATCATATAACTTTCTTCTCGTCCACGATTTTTTTTTGCACGTTTATATTATTTGAGAGTATTTTTTTTTCAATATATGTTTAGTGGTACAACTTAAAATTGAACAAAATTAGGTAAAATTAATGAAGAGTAAATCAATCCCATAATGTATATTTAAACAAGAGGGGAAAAAATAAGGCACGTAGCATTATTTTATTTAATAAAAAAATAGATTATGCATCAAACAATTTTACATCATCATTATAAACTGTTGCGATAAATTTATTGATTTTTTTGATAATTATTTTTGGAATGATAAAACTAATTTGTTAATAGTGCAAAATTACTGCCAATTAAGCTGTAATTGAATTCCATCACGACCAATGTAAATAAATGAAAACATTGATGTTTCGATTTTGGTGGATGTAATAATGGTACCATATAAGTGTCTTCGTGTTGTCATTTTGCACGAGCGGAATAAACGTCTTCCATTACCTAAATTGAAAATTTTCCTACAAACAAGTGAGAAATACGAACCCGAAATAATAACAGTAACATGGACAAAATAACATTTAATACTATAGAATATTATTAGTATTGTTTTCTAATCAATTTATTTAAATAATTTTTTTATTAAATATTTTACATATTACTAAAATAAAAGTTTAATGTAATAGGGAACAATATCAACTAGGGCTATGACAGAGAAGTGTGTCTGAGATACAAACAAAAATAATACTAAGAAGTGGTTGCATCGTACGCGGGGGACATACTTTTCTCATAATAGGACGTAGCAACCCTTTGGCTTAGGACGTTTACGTGATACACCGTACGTATTTCACCACACCACAACATCACAAACCTTTTACCACAACCAACAACCTCATTGGCCGTCATTCTCCCCACTGTCACAGCCATGTGACTCGTAACGGTGGAAAGCTCGTCACGGGCTAAGGCACGTGCACCGCATGTGGACACTACGAGTTGTACGTTAACGACAGTTATACCCCCGGATGGACGAGAAAAGACTGAAGTACCCCTTTTCATGTACGACTGTAGAAGTGTTTGAAGCGGAGAATGGTGATGGAAACGGAAACGGAAGTTTCGTGTTTATGAACAGTGAGTGACTTACGTTGTCCACATGGGTGCGGGCCCTTTTGTTTTTTGATGCCGCTGTTCCAAACCACTTTACCACTTCACTTCTTCTACTGTAATTACCCTCTTCTTTCTTAGCACCTTCTCTGTTTTTCTTACTCCCAGACTTCAACCCTTTTTGCTATTCTGCTTCTATTCCACTAAAGTTTTCGTTTTTCTAGCCTTCCCGGTCTTCTTTGCTCTTTCATTGGGAATGGATAACCAAGATCAAAGAAGAACTCAAACTGCAGGTGTTTTTTCTTTTCATTCTCATCCCCTTTTTCCTTTTCTTCTTCTTCTCTCTATCTTTTCCTTTCCGTGTTCCATTATTATATTATTTCTCTTTCTAGGTTTTGTTGGGTTGGTGTTTTTGTCGTGAAAAGTCTTTGTCTTTCTTTCTGGGGTGTCTGGTTTTTGGAATTTGTGTCTGGGCTCTTTTTTTGGAGTTGTAAGTTTCTCGATGTGAAGATTTTTATGGTGTTTTTTTGTTTTCTAAATTTGGATGTTGAAGGGCACGAGAGTCATGGAGTTCATTTGTGTCACAAATGTGGATGGCCATTTCCAAATCCACATCCTAGTGCCAAACACAGGCGTGCTCACAAGAAGATCTGTGGAACCATTGAAGGTTACAAACAGTCTGTCTCTGAGGGACAGCCCCATTTGAATGGGTCAGATGATGAACATGTTTCTGATGATGATCACAAAACGCCAGGTGAGTTTCCTTTTTGATGTGTAGTATTTTAAGTGTGACACTGAGGAAGGGTAGGAATGAAGTAAATCTAACTGATCTTGAGTTTATTTGTATGACCTATGAATTCCAAAATTGCTAATTTGTTACTACTTTATTAGGTTCGGTTTTGTCAGGTTCAAATTTCTCGGAAACAGGCAACAATGAGAAGGGCAATGCAGGAAATGTAGAGAAATCTATTAGATCGGAATATGAGGTGTTTACGGATGCAGTTGCAGACTTTTCGGATAGTGGATCAAATCCAGATATTAAGGACCGGTTGCAAGATAGTTTGGACTACGGAGCTGATATGGAACTTGTAGATTCAAAAGAACCTAAATTTTCAGGAATTTCTGAAGACAAAGAGTTCAATGGTGGGAAGATAGTTTTTACACCACATTTCCTTTTATTAACTTGACTTGGTTTTACTTCATTTACCGAGAGTTGACCTGTGGTACGGTAAAATATTATTGCCTGATTAATTTAACGTTGGGAAAAATATGCTTGATTTCAAAAAGTATTTAGATCAGTTTATTGACTTCATTTGGTTATGATAACTGGATTGCTCAGCTTAGTTCTAGAGAGCAAAAATTGACATTTAAGATATGAATCTGTTCACATGATTGCTGCGTATGAGCGTCAATACTGACATCATGCAACCAAACGTTCACAATTCCTCTTGCATTCATTTGTTCAATAAAAGCTAACCTGGGTATTATTTTTATGCGTATTAGAATTAATTTGTCACTGTTAGAAATTTAATCATTTTATTTTTGAGGGAAAGTGTTGGCACAAAAAGAATATATTTGTGTGTATTTGTGGAATTTCGAAGTTCTTATTCTATCAAAATGTTATGACGGTTTAAGATTGTGAATTCATTTGTCTGCAGTTTCATAGAAATTATGAATTCATATTATTAAACAGATGATCTATGTCGAATGTAAAATGGATATTTTCTTATGAATATATGAGGTAATTGCAGCAGGGAAGATTTTACAATGGGGATGACCTTTTTAGTAAATATCTATATCCAGAATGTCTTTTCTGTACCTTTCTATTTTGCAATATTTTTGTGTAACTATTTTTCAAACTTACCTACATTTTTTTTAATCAAGATAATGAGCTTTTGTATTTTCAAACTATAGGAATATATGGATGCACATATCCAGGTTAGGATAAGTGTATTGATGAAAACAGAACTACAATATTTTCCAATAATGATATCGTCCAGTATTGAGGAGTTTTCTTACAATTTCTCTCTTACTGAGTAATTTGTCTTTTCTGTAGTTCTGTCATGTGATGATCTGTTTTGCAGCTGCAGATTTGAGTCCATCAATTGACAAGTCAACTGATGACTGCCAAACTCATAATCCTAATATTGTGCAAAATGAAAGTGTTGAAGTGGGAAACATGGTGGGGTTGCAAGGTGAATTGTCAGGCCCTACCGGGGATCCATCATCAAGTTCCATTGCAGATCTGAGGACTGCTGAATCAACTACTCTGGACAGTGAAGTTTTTCTTGGGTTGTCAAGTCATTCACCTCCCGGAAAAGCTGAAGCCATGCCTGATAATTCTATTGTTTTGCCAGTAAAGAATATCCATGATGTTGAGAATCTGACAGATTGCAGTTTGATATCTGTTACAAAGGTGACTAATTTGAAAGAAAAGGATGAGATTAATTCGGCCAGAGATGTGGTTGAAATTGTGGAATCATCTGATTACATTGTAGGTGAAACATGTGAAGGAGTGTCTAAAATAGCAGTCAGTGATGTAGTTTGTGTGGATCATCAAGTAGGTGATGGAGCTATTCATCTGCAGGAAAAGAGTGGTGCTGAAATGAATTCTAACACAGATGTGGTTGAAATTTCGGAACCATATGATAATGTTGTTGATGAAATGAGTGAACAAGTGTCTAAAATAGTAGTTAGTGATCTAGTTTCCTTGGATCATCAAGTAGGTGATGAAGCTGTTAATCTGAATGAAAAGAATGAAGCTGACTTCCTTTCTTTGTTGCCCCCAGATAGCCTTCGTCTTGAGTTAAACTCAACTGTAATCACAGGTGAAGCTCAGGGAGAGTCTGCATATGGGGTGCAGTTTGCTACTTCTATTGATGACAAGATTTTGCAGGCAAAGGGAGAAGAAAATGCTTATGTTGATCTGCTTCCTATATGCAATGATAAACCTGATGATGAAGCACATCCTCAGAGTGAGTATGGAGACTTTAAAGATCAGGATCGAGTGGTATACCAAAATCCTTTCCTACACTCATCCAAGTCATTGGAATATGAGGGAGATGACGGAAAGGACATAGATACTCAGGAAAATAAATTTCATTTTGACAGATGCCAATTGAGTGGAAGAAGTGAGGCCATCTCTCCAGATATAGATGTTATAGGTAGTAGCATGAAGATGGAACTGGTTAACAGTGAGCCTACACCTAAAGAAATGCTTGCTGAAGAGTGTACTGATGTTTCCCCAGTCAAGCTCACAGATAAAAGTTATCAAACACCAGATGAAATTGTTGCATCTATGGATGCTATGAAAACTGAGAAGAATGAGAATCATATGGTTCATTTTTCTGAAGAGCATGGACCTGATGATGTGCCTAAAAATTCTGTACAGATAACTTTATCAGAAGGTAGTGTAATAGGCTCTTCTAATGAGAGTCAGAGGGAGGAATTCTTTGGGTCTGCTGTCAGTGAAGCAAATAGTGTTACTAACATAGACAGCACAAATCATCATGGGGAAGGAGCTGAAATAAATGATGTAGCTATAGATGGCAAGGTTGTAGGAGCTACTGGAAATAATGACGTTGAAATTATATTGAAAGATCTTCAATCTGAAGTCAAGCAATCAGAGGACTTATTTGGGAGTGATGGCACTGGTAAGAGCGCTGGCGCTGATGAACTGGGAAAAATTGAACAATGTAATGTGCTTGATACAAAGTATAAGGAAAGTCCAATTGTAACTGATACTTCATTGCCTAAATCTGCTACCAGTCATTTTGAAAGGCCAGTTATTTCAGTATCTTCAGACAATGTGGTTGATGGGCCTGCAAACAAGTCAAATGCTACAGAGTGCAGAAATATTAATCCACTACCAGCTGCCCAGAAAGACATAAAAGAAGATGAAATCAATATTAATATCGAACTAAATGAAGAATGTAACGAACCTGTTGATACTTCTACTGAGTCACATGGTGCTGGACTATTGGTGAAGGCTGCAGAAGACCTTGCTAGAAAGTATGCATCTCCTTTAACTGCTGAACCTTCTGCTCAAGATGATTCTGAAGATAATCCTGATGGAGAGCCTGACAGGGAAATGCCTGGAATTACTATTGTGCCTGCTCAAGATCAAAAAGATAATATGGGTAAACTTGGTTCATCCAGAGTTGATGCTTCAGTTGACTCGGGTAGCCGGTGTGACAGCTTGGAAGGCAACTGGGGCTCTGTTTCAGGTATACATACATTTATTGTTAATAAAAGACATTTGTACTGTTTTGAAACATTTTCTAGTAGGGCTATTGAAATATGATAGGGCTAGTCAATAAAATGAGGTAGCGTGATGCAGTGCTTGTCAAAGAGAATTATCTGGAGAACCAGGAGTTATTCAGCAATAATGTTCCTTTTTTTGTACTTTCCTTCTTGCTATGTTGTAATTAGAGATTAAAGATCCGTGATTCAAACACAATAACCTTGTCTCCGAAACTGCTTTTTCATACCTAATATCTGCCCTTCTGCGATCCCAGCTGACAGTTGTGTAAGTTTTTAATCTGCACCTGATTTCTCAGGACACACATTGCAGTTCATACTATTGGGTGACATGATCGTTTGTTATTGCAAATATTTTAGCATAGTTGATTAGAACGGGTGAGATCTTTGCATGAACTTATGCACACCAAAGACACATACAGGCTATATTATACCTGTGTGCAATTGTCTAGATCGTTCATGCTTACAAATATGCATGCTTAGATCTTGTCTCTTAATGTTTTCCACTTACTATAGTAATATGTTGGTTTGGTGTGATCCATATTGTTTTTCTCCCTCATGCTTCTAGGGGTGTTTTTCCCTGTGGAGAGCTGGAAGCGGATCCATCTTTTGATTTTGTCCTTGCCTTGCTTTATTTGCGTGAAGCCCTAAAGCTAAAATACTAATGATTATTTGATCAATAATTTGTTTTTTACTTTTTCTTTCATGATCCATTAAGCAGTTCCCTCAATGCAATCCGATGCGCCAGCAGCTATTGATGCTGAAACCTTGCCATCAACTTGTTTGCTTGTATCAACAGAAGCAGGGAAGTCAAACTTAAACAACCCAAAAGCTGCGGCTGATAGACAGCTGTCTGATAAATCAGATATGTTTGAACCGCCATCTTTCATGACCTTGGTTGAACCTAGTCAGGTTAGCCCAAAAGCCACTGCTTCTGAAATCCAGAAGGGACAGAATCCAAAAGAGCCAGATTCTACTTCACAGGCTGGTTGGTTTCCCACTATAAATCAGGTTGTTAACGAGTCTCAAGGGAGAAAGAGGAATGAAGAAATAATAGCCAAGGTGACAAACTGGAGCGCCAGTAAGGATCACACACCTCTGAAGAGCCTCTTGGGTGAGGCTGCCCATAGCAACAAGCCAAAATCTCCAAAAGTGGGAGAAAACTCAGAGAGTCAGAAGAGTAGTCAAGTTCCAGAAAAGAATGGTTCTGGATTGACTACTGTTAACTCCATTCTGGGTCCTGAATCCCCTGCAGCTCAAGTGGTAAAAGGAGAGGTTGCAAAAGAATGGAACTCTCCCGCAAGATATCCTGCAGACATCAAGAAAGAAAAAAGGAAAGTTAAGAGCAGACCATACTGGATACAATTGGTATGCTGCACATCAGTAGGTCCTCAGAGAAGGTAGAGAATCACCAGATGCTGATAATGCTCCCACACAGTTCTCCACTATGATTTTCTGATGGATTCTGGTTATTCACATACTGTTTGCAGTATTTTTCTGTTTAGTTTGTCATTAGGTGCATATCTCGATCACGTGTCTTCTATTCATTTACTAGCCCTCTAGGAGTTTGGTTGTATATGTTGACCATCTTCAGTTATTATTTTACCACTGCAATATTTACATTATTACTATACTTATTATGTAACGTATCATTATTTTGGCCTGGACCTCTATTTTAGTCCGGTCTAAGTTGTTGAAAGTTTTTGTCCAGAAGACATGTATTCTTCAGGTAAGGAATTATTGTCATTGTCTGATATTATGTCTGAGAATAACTTGCAGTTTCTGCCTCCACATTGGATTCTGGTTAAACCTTTTGGTAAGCCCCTAAGTAGAGATATGGGATTGAAGGGGTTCTGCCTTTAGGATATCTCCTTAATGCCTCTAAAGTTGATTCTCAAAAAACATTCATATAGCCATAATCCAGTATCTGTTTTACTTCTATTTCTAGTTAATTGGTGGCCCAATTTTTTTTGAAATGGAGTTATGTTAAAATTCAGCAGGGAGAGAATCTTGTCATATTAAATGGTGTTACACAAGCTTTAATAAGAGAAATCAAACTCAAGGAAAACGTCGCATAGATATATCATTTTATGTCTTTGATTGTAAGTAAAGTAGTAGATTATGTCATTTTTGGTCACCTTATAAAATGAAAGAGAAGAAGAGACAATGGAGTAGAAAAGGAGCAAAGTTCATTGCAAGAAATCGAACATGCGCACCCAGTTATTATTCTACTTTTTCAAAAGCATCTACAGTTTCCTTAAACTTTGGTTGTTCAAGGTTTTTATAGAAATACTCAATTCCTACAAATTTAAACTGCATTATCTTTAATTATTGTTTTACACTATTATACTATTTCAATTTTCAAATTACTTTATTTTCAATAATGATTTCACTAACAACAGCATTAATATTTCACAGTTAGTATTTTGTAAAGTTAATGTTATTAATATCGTAATTACTCAAGTACATATAAACATATTTGGCTTAATTATAATTTTGGTATTTAAATTTTACAAAATCCACAATTTTAGTTCTTTTTTTTCATAATTTTAGTCTCTTAATTTTTAATCTTACATGGTTCTTGATTTTTTATATACAATTTTAATCCCTAAATATATATTGAACCACCATCAAATTGCTACCCTTTTCCATCATTTTTAGTATGTAATAAGTATCATAAGTTTTCGCCCAATCTCATTATATCATAAAGGTTGTCACTTTAGGAATACCAGTGGGCCGGATCAGGCCCAGTCAAAGACAAGAAACCCAACCCCCGACTCCAGCACGCTCGTACATGATTGAAGGTAATTTGGGTACAGAGTTGAAATTAGGGTTTGTTGGTTCTTTGATGCAAAACAAAACAATCATTCTTTTTAGTTCACATAATGCTATCTCTCAAGTCACACCCTCCTCTTTTATTTTCTCTATTCAACAAATTATCCTCTCACTGTCTCGCTTCCTTTCTCTCTTTCTCAGCCCAATGCCATTACCAAAACTTCAACGAAACCACTTCCATAGTTGATGACCTAAATGCCAACTTCAAATTCTCCAGAACCCAATTCATTTATGTCTCTAATCGTGTTTCACGGATCAGAGTCCGTCAAAATCCCTTGTCAGTGCTCAATTTTTTCAAAGAAATTGGCTTTACCCAACCCCAGATTGTCTCTATGATTCGTCAGAGACCCCAGATACTGTTTACAAACGTTGACAAAGTCTTGAGACCCAAAGTTCAGTTCTTTCAGCTATCTGGATTCCAGGGTTCCGATTTATGCAGCTTCATTTCCAAGAGTCCCTCCATTTTGACTCATAGCTTGAAGAAAACATTGGCCCCTTCAGTGGAAGCTATTAGGAAAATTGTGTGCGATCAGAAAGATTTTATTCATGTGTTGCACAGATCTGGTTGGCTACTCGTGAATTACAAAAAGTTTATGGACAATGTTGTCTTCTTGGAGAGCTGTGGCATTGCTGGGCCTCATCTTGCATTGCTACTTAAACTAGATCCAAGGTTTTTCAGTTCACCGCAGTCTTTTATTGGAAAGCGTGTTTCGCGAGCTGTAGAATTGGGTTTCCGTGAAAATTCAAGAATGCTTGTTTATGCAATTCATACAATTTGTTGTTTGAGCAATAAAACATTTGAGAGAAAGCTGAACGTAATTAATAGTTTTGGGTTTTCCAAGGATGAGGGCTTGCAAATGTTCAGAAGAGCCCCAACTTTGTTTAGAACATCAGAGAAGAAGTTGAAGGCTGGAATGGAATTCTTCTTGCATACAGTTATGCTACCCAAGTCAGCCCTTGTTTATCAGCCTAAGCTTTTAATGTACTGCCTGGAGGATCGCTTGCTTCCTCGATATAAAGTCTTCCAGCTGTTGAAATCGAAAAACCTTTTTAAGAAGGTCCCCAGTTATATTCATATGTTTTGTTTGCCAGAAGATATGTTCTTGGACAAGTATATATCACGGTTCAGAGAAAATGCAGAGGATTTATTAGTAGCATACAAGGGTCATTATCTCGAGGAATAGTTATATCTTCACATTCTGTTTTTCAGGCTTCTCTACTGGAAGCCTTGGGCAATTTTGTGACCACACCCATTCAACCATGTTGCTTGTTCCGGTTTTGTTACCTGCACTCTATAGCATATTTGAATCAAAGTAATGTGTTTTTTTTTCACATATGCTCTTACCCAAGGTAAATTTTACCCTGTTAATGTTTTCTTCCATTGCATAGTCTATCTCCGTAACGATTGTTTCTTCTGTTTCATTCTTTTCTTATCTCCCTCGAGGAGAACATTGTACTAATCTCATTATGTTGGATGGAGATACGGAGCAGCAGTTCTTTTCAGCTCAATCAAGGAAGTTGTAAACATCTGCAGACGGCCATAGAGCTATCATTATCAACAAGGTCCGAGAATTTTCAACAGATTTTAACAACTGCAACCAATTTTGTATGTTTTTTTTTTATAAGTTTGAACTTATGTGACTTTACAACCTAACCCTATATTTGAATTCAGCATGAATTACTGTTGATGGCATCTCATGTGGGAACAACATTGGTCACAAAGTTCCGTAGCATCTAAAAGTCAGTTGCGTGGACAGTTTTGGCATGTAGATGTTATTAAAGGAAATTTGATGCTTCCGTTAAAAAAAAAGGAAGAGGAACATAGATAGGGGTGGTATTCAGAAATAGTAGAAATTTTGGTTTCTGCTACAATCTTATGCAGAAGGAGTTGGATCTTTTATAGCAGAAAAGTGTCGTTTTTTATGGGTTTAACTGTTACGGCAGATTTGATGTTGCATGGAGTAACTTATGAAACTAATATTAAGGGGTTGTACACCTCATGGAATCTACCACAAACATAGGATGGATCTCAACTAAATGCATGGAATCTTAGGTGATTGCAGAACATTCTTCCATTTGCAAACCATTAATTAGACTTAAAAAAGAAGAAGAAATGATGATAATAAAGTGACTGATTTGTAAGCTAATCTTCCCATTTTTTTTTATAATAACACGTATTGGATCGGGGACATTCCTCATCAAGCATATCTGTTAGTTAATGCTAATGTAGAACCTTTTGTTTTGCCACTTCATTTTGTGGATAAGATTGCCGGTTTAACTCAAATTCATCACCACGAAATTGTTTCAATTTTAAGAAACCTTAACGGAGTTCAAAATCTTGGTGCGATTCGAGTTTTTCTTTTACTCAATTAATACCTCCTCCTCCTCCTCAAGGATCGGTATGCCTTGGAGGACACAATCAAGGATAAATTTCTGTGTACTTGGTTAGATAGTTAAAATCCATAAACATGTATACAGATTTTATCGAATTAAAATACGAATGAACACGTAAAGTAGTGTGTAGAATTTAAACTTTATATTAAGTTGAACTCATCATTACAAGAATGCGTTGCCTCTACAAAGGAACAATGGTTCTGTCAAAGAGAACAAAGAATAATGTCAAAATTCCTAGTAGTTGCAGCCTCTTTGACTACGGCGCCGCCGGTTGCACCGCCATGAGATTGATTGTTCGAGAGGGTTGGAGGGTGGTAGTACTTGCGGCCTGTTTGGGGGCAGTTAGAGTGAAACCTTGCGAGGATCCTGACCCCTTGGTCAATGATCCCTACAAGCTTCCCCATGCATCCGATCAAACCCAGAAACCACACACCCTCTTCTCCCTTCTCCTTTCTCTCTTCAATTCTCGAATGGGAATGAAAGAAAGCGAGAAGGGTGTGTTATAAAAAGACTAAGAGACATTAGAATCACGGAGAGGGGAAAGAGAGATTGTTGTTTGTTGTGGGAAAACAGAGTGGCGTTGATGTATAAATAGCTTATGATTTTCTCACCAAATTTCTGGGACAGGACAACGATGTTTCTTGGTTTCTTCGTTTTATAATATTATTTTGGTCGTGATGGTTGACTTGTTCGGTTTGAACGGCGTTTTGGATCTGTTTCTGCTTCCTATAATTGACTAATTGTTTTCTATTTTTTCTTTTCTTTTAAAAAGGTTTTTTTATTGTAATTATTATTATTTAAAGGGTACGGAAAAAGTGAATTGCCGGTCACGCCAAGGAAATAAAGCTAACTTACGTTGAAAATAAGAAAGAGTTAGTAACTGAAATAGTTATTTTTAAAGACTTTTTTTGGAAATTTGGTAAGTCTGAATTTTAATTTAGAAGTCATTTCACATTAAGTCTTTCATTATTATAAACCTACTAGAAGAAAAATTTTAGTTCCGGGTTGGAAAAATATATTTACCATATTTTTATTTTTTTATTTGAATATTTCCCAGGTTTGATTTATGTTTTAAAAAGAACAATTCTAAGACTGATTTTTACTTATGTTTATTACAAAAAAAAATCATCGAATACCAGAGAATCTAACTTTTCTTAATTAAATAAAATAGTATTTTTGTTACCTTATTCGTATTAAATCATTAAATACGGAAATAAATTAAAAAAAATATTAAAACTAACACATTTTATTTTAAGAAAATTTATATAAATTTTTCTAGTAATATTTGTTTGCAAGCCAACAAGCCTTAATCATTTATAAGAATAATAATTTCTAGGATTTTCAGTTCTTAGACATCATGTTTTTTGTGTTTAAAAAAAACAATTATCTCGTACCAGTGATTCCGAAGTCTTTGATTTTATTAGTCATAATAATTAAAAATGAAAATAAGTTAAGTAATATCTGAGATTTGATTTTATAAAATTTGTATTTAATAAAGAATTAAACAATTGAGAGTAACGTTATTTTTATATATATTTGATATAATTTTAATAATTAATTTTATAATTTTAAGATTAAATAGTAAAATTTTATCTAT
Source organism: Sphenostylis stenocarpa (assembly GCA_963425845.1). NCBI lineage: Eukaryota > Viridiplantae > Streptophyta > Magnoliopsida > Fabales > Fabaceae > Sphenostylis > Sphenostylis stenocarpa. The sequence continues at coordinate 26,475,047 of OY731400.1, read as the reverse complement.
GGCAAGTATTTTAAATTAAGAGCTAAAGATAGAAATTTCATAGTAGAAATCTATTATTCAATTTTATATCTTCAATTTTTTGGTTTTCTTTATAGTAATTTGATTTAAATTGCTCACACAAATGTATTATTACAATGGTGTTTTCATTCATATAATTAATACATGCATAACTGTCGTATTTATATCTTAAAAAAAAATTCGTATTTTATTAATGATATTAATAAAACAAATACAAAATTAAGAATAAAAAGATCAAATACTTTAAAATTTAAAATTCAAAAGAAATGAAAAGACAATTTTCAATTTATTAAATATTCTATTAACTATGGTTAAACTTGATAAATTTATGTATTATAAATAAATTTTAAGGACTAAAAAAAATACAATTCTATTAGTTTTTACCTTATATATATATATATATATATATATATATATATATATATATATATATATATATATATATATATATATATATATATATATATATTATTAATATTAAACTATTTTAGTCTTTCATCTTTTCATAAAAAGAAAAATAAAAAAATAAAACCTAATTTTTATTTAAAAAATATTTGTTAAGTCTATATACACTTTATTATGTATACATTTTTTTTAATACATGTTCAAACGCAGTGAGGGAATTACAGGGGTCACTACTCTCAGACAAAATAATAATATATATATATATATATATATATATATATATATATATATATTATTTTATATATTAAATAAAAATAATTTTATAAATATAAACAATTTTTTTATCTTTTTCCTTTTAAAATTTTATTTATAATAAATATTATATTTATTCTCTTGTACAATTTCATACATACACTTTCTTCACTTTTTTTTCTATTTTCATATTTTTATCTTCTCACTCAAATTTTTTTATTATACACTCATTTTGTTTTTTAACATTTCTATTTTTTTTATCATTTATTCATTTTTATATTCTTGTCTTCCATTATTTGACCTTACATGGTAAAATTAAGAATTTTTTCTTTAGTTTTCAAATTTTTATTTCTTTACAATTTTATCTTTATAATATAAAAATTCACTAGTGGAAAAATAGCATTCTATGACGAGTTTTTATCACGGTCGTAGTCCACCCGTCATAGTATGTAGCGCGGTGGCAATTTTGTAATAAAATCATAAAATTTCTATGTCGGGTAAATTTTAACCGACATAGTAAGTGGAAAGTTCACTTTCTATGTCGGTTAAATATTACCCGACATAGAAAGTGTCTTTGATGACGGGTGTTAGGGCAACCGACATAGTATCTTCTGTTTTACTCTGCTCCAACGCTCCATTTCATGTCATCACTTCACCCATAACAGAGCTCCTCGTTCGCCTGTGTACGTTTCTCCCTACGCTCCATTTCATTTCATCAGTTCACCCATAGCAGAGCTCCCCGTTCGCCTGTGTACGTTTCTCCGCACCCACATTTGCTCGTCGCGCCACCTGCCAACGCTGTACGTCGTGCCGCCTGTTGCTACTATCGTTGGTGCCCGTCGCCTGTGATACGTTTCTTCCCACCCGGCTCTACACGTCACGCCACCTGCCACCTCTGTAGGTCTTCAAGAGGTAAGTTTTCGTGCTTGCTTTAGCCATTGTAGGTTTACAGTATTGAATCTGGTAAATAATAATGCTGTCAAGAGAGGGAAACATCACGGGTGCCTTTAGCTAATTTAGAGATGTATTGTAAGTAGTTTAGTCATTTGAATGTGTTTCTGTAGGCATTCTTTCGTGATTTTGATTTTGAAAATTAGATTTGTATTATAATGTAGTTATTTTGAGAGTGGAGTTGGATTTCGTGTAGGCATTATAATGTAGTTATTTCGTGTTTCTGTAGCTAATTTGATTTTGAAAATTAGATTTGTAACAATGGATCGGAGTTGGATCAATTATAGACGAATAACAAATGAATATGGCAGTGGCCATTGGTACCCCAGAGCATCCTGGACGTGTTCGTGGTGCTGGACGAGGGGTGGGCATCAGACAGTACTTTGGTGCCCCATCCGTGGCAACTCCTTCTTTGAGGCATCTGAATGAGCAAGAGTTTGAGTCCCTCAAACAACAAATTAGGAAGGAGATTCGAGATGAGGTGTACTCTGACTTGAAGGCAGAGTTATTGAGCTCAATGCGAGCAGAGTTGGCATCTTTGTCCTCTCAACCTTCTGTCCCCGCACGAGAGGCATCCCCGATTCATGTCAGCACAAAGGAGAGTTGTGATGCTCCTGATAGAGGGGCAGAGGTTGCTCCTACTGACACTGCTGACTGTGAGTTGTATGTTGCGGGTCCTCCCGAGCATTTGGTGTCATACGGTACGTATTATATCTTTGACATGTATTTGGTACGAGTGTTAAGCATTATATAGTCTAAAATATTTTATCCTTTGTTTACCTTAGGGAAAATGTATGCATTGGGGTCAACCATCCACCACCGAGTATTGGAGATGATATGATAAGAGTGGTGGTTGTAGATGTTCGGGATGCTGCTGCCCCAATCCCTATTCCCACTGAAGAGGTTCAAACAGTGGGACAGGCACCTGAAAATTTTATCTTATGGCCAGTTTCATTAACAAGACTCATCCCAACACATGCACAGGTTGATTTATGCATTGAACGATAGTACTTATTATTTTTTATAGGTTGATGTATATTAATGTTATTGATTTTTGGTACTTGTATAGAAAGAGGCTGAAAAAGCAAAGGAAGTTGTGCATGAATCACCACCACCACCATCTGCTTTACAGCGAGTCGGTGCACTGGCAGCGACTATCGGGACCACTTCCATACAGTTAGATATGCCACCCGAAGTCGTATGCAGGACCAAGACGATCCCTTTTTTCTTACTCCAAAGGGATATTTTTTATATTCTCACTGGTACTGATATGCTATGTGTATCAGTGTTGCAGCTTTGGGAAATGTAAGTATATTTACATATTTTTTATATTCTCACTGGTACATTATTTTATAACTTTATTTATTTTCAATGTTGAAGGTATTTACATTGTTTGTGTGTTGAGAGGAAGATCCGCTTTCTCTATGAATTTGTTGACCCTGTTGCCATTCAGCCCGTTGGGAATAAAGCTGAAGAGGTGCAAACGTACTTAATAGAGGCATTTCAAACTGGGGGCAAAGAAGTATACTTAGCACCTTACTTGCATCAGTAAGTATACATCTTATAAATTAATGCACATTTATGTAAAACTGAAATTTTACTAATATTATTTCAACGTGCAGGGGTCATTGGCAGCTCATAATCATTGTTCCTCGACAATTTCTTGTGATTCTCTTGTGTTCATTACACAAGAAACCAAATGATTTGGATATTAGAAAGCACATAGACGCGTAAGTTTGGTTTTTTTAATTGTTGTATCATATGTGCACTACTTACACCAAAATTATTTGTCCTTTTGTAGAGCTTTGGAAGCTCACCTAAGGTTGCAAGGCCTTCCATCTCATGCTAGAAAGAAGTTGACGTATATTGCACCAAAGGTGACCAAACACCTCTTACTGTTGTTCAATTTGTCATTTAAAGTTAATCTGACATGTATTTAACTTGTAGTGTCCACGCCAACCGGGAAGCCATGAGTGCGGGTATTATGTGATGAAGCACATGCACACCATCGTAGCCAAAAATATTATGGGCTCATGGAGGGAGGTAAATATACTATAATTAAGTCAAATATGCCAATTATGTAAATGATTTCTAAATCTGAAATGTTTCAATATGTAGGAATTTACAGACTCATCTCCAATGAAGATTGAAGTGTTAGACGATATTAGAGAGCAGTGGGCTTCTTTCCTTTTAAGTATTCAATCTTCATAGCAAATTTGACTTGTAACAATTTAGATTGAATTGATTTAAGTTAGCAAATTTACATTCGTTTAAGTAAATGAACTGTCTGGAACTGAGGTACATATATTGATTTCAATATGTTTCATATGTACATATCTGTCTGTAACTGGATCTGTCTGTACTGGATATATATATTTGTAGCAAATTTATATATGAACTGTGCATATCTGTCTGTACTGGATCTGTGAATATTTGTCTGGAACTGTGATGAATAGGCAGGTCTACTCGAAGAAAGGTAGCATATGTAAAGAAAATGCAGGTATTTTAAAAAAAAAATAACACTTTCTACGTTGGTTATGTCATTACCCGACGTAGAAAGTACTTTCTACGTCGGTTAATGACATAACCGACGTAGAAAGTGTAACATTTTATGTCGGTTATAGGCATAACCGACATTGATAACACATACAATCACGGTTACTGTTAACCGATATAGATATTGGGGTTATAGAAAGTTAGAAAGTAAGACTTTCTATGTCGGTTATAAGTTTAACCGACATAGAAAGTAAGACTTTCTATGTCGGTTATCAGTGTTAACCGACATAGAAAGTATTATGACAGGTCAGAATCAGTTATGATCGATCAGAATAGCTCATAGAAAAAAAGACTTTCTACGTCGGTTCCCTGACTAACCGACGTAGAAAGTCTTTCTATGACCGATCATAACCAGTTATGATCGATCAGAATAGCTCTATGACCGATCAGAACCAGTTTTGACCGATTATAATAGCTCATAGAAAGTAGGGCTTTCTACGTCGATTATTAGGAACCGACGTAGAAAGCCTTACTTTCTATGACCCCCGTATCTATGTCGCCGCTTTAACCGACGTAGAAATCCCATTTTAACCGACGTAAAGAGTCTTTTGTGCAGTAGTGATTGTAATTTATTACTATCTAATTTTTTTAGTTTTCTTCTTATATTTACGTTAAATACATAAGAAAAAGTTTTAAAAAAATAAGGATGATACGTCATAATAATTTTTTTAATAAAATAAAAATAAATAATTTTATTTTTTTAATTATTTTTGTTTATTGTTATAACAAATTAATACTTATAATATAATATAAAAATATAAAATATTGATGTAAATTTTTTATTTATTATAAATAAGTTATTCTACTGATGTTATGTTTTAATATTAAAATGTGAAAAAAAATTGAATTTTAAAGATGTCTAAAATAAAAAAATATAAATGTATTTTTTAAGAGAAAAGAAATTATATAAATTTTATTTTCCAAAAAATTTAAATTCAATTAATAATGTTCAATTGTTGAATATTTTATATGATAATGAATCTTTATATATTGATCCTTGGGTAAATTTTCTGATTCCGTCCATATTCAAACTTAATTTTCTTTTTAATTCATAAGTTTAGAATAAGAAGATATTTTCAATATTTTGTCATAAAATTAGCTTACTAAAAACAAACTTTTTTATAATTCTATTGGAACATAAATTAATTTCTATTTTCAATTTATAATAAATAATGTTTAGACTATTTAATGATAAAAAATTTAAATGTATTTAGTTTTAAAACAATACCTAAGTTTGTTTCCATTTTTAAAAAATAAGATGTTATTTTAAATATTGAATTAGTGGTATCTTTTAAAGTATATAGTTTATAACTCTCTTATACGCAACAACCTAATGTTTTTATACACAACATATACAAATTCAATGTAGTTCAAAATAAAGTCTTTTTGGGTAAGAAAACATAAATGTAGAGTTTTTTAAAATAAAAGATAAAAAAATATACAAATACATATACATGTAGGGTTTTCTAAAATAAAAGATAAAAAAATATACAAATACATATACATGGTTTTCTAAAATAAAAGATAAAAAAATATAAAATTATTTTTCTAATTAACGTTGACCTATTTTTTTTTTTTAGATTTAATATTTGTATATTATACTCTTGTATAAATATACTATAATCACAGTTAAAAAAAATGTCATTATATTTCTTTACAATAAATTAGTAATTCAATTTTCAACGTATACAATTATATATTTTATCATAAATATATATTTACATAAATCAACATAAACACTTGATGACTTCGAAAATATGAGAAGTTGAATTTAAACTCAAAGTTCTATATGTTTTATTACAACTTTTCCAAATGTTTAGCATAAGAAAACTTATGATGATACATACACTCTCATATAATAGGATAAATTCTTATAACTTTTTATACATAATTCTTTTTCATTTAGCAAACTAAGTCATAAAAATATTCTTTCACTCTAACCACTTAATGGCTTCATCTATATAATTCTAATGATACTAAAGTTAGAATATCTCCAGTTAAATCCTTAATTCAATGTCTATGTGCATTACTACTCATATATGCATTACAACCCATATAGGAATACCTCAATAATACTTACTATACAATAACATTATTTACATTTTCTTAACACCAAGTCTCAAACATTTCATTACAATATACACATATAATATACATTCAAATGTAAGTCAAAGATTAAATTTGTTCAAGTATAATCAACATTACATAAGATTTGATGTTTTATCCTTGGAATTCTCGTTTAAGGGAGACTTTTTCAATTTTCTCATTTATCTCTACAATGTTCTCAATTGAGCGATGTATTATCAGTTGAGCGATAATTCTCTCCCTTTAGTGAAAAACACAATAAAATCACCTCATTCCATTGAAAATTTCTAACTCAACCGAAAATTAAACAGATAACAATTATGCAAAATATGCACTAAACCAATTTCAAGCTCTATAATTCAATTCTAAACAATATTACACTAATTCTTACCCAAAAACATATTTCATTCAACTATTCTAATTATGTTTTATTAGACAAATGACATCTAGAGGGGTGGTGAATATATGCACAAATTAAAATAGATGTCAAATTAAAAATTTATTTGTGAGTTAATAATTTGTTTGAACACAGATAAAGGGAAACGATAATATAATCAGGAAAAGAGAAAGAGAAAAGGGGAAGAGAAGAGCACACAATGATTTATACTGGTTCGGGTATAGCCAACCCTACATCCAGTTCCCAGTCAACTCTTAACACAAGAGTGACTCCCAATTCACTATCTTTCAAATTCAGTTTACAAATTACAATCAATTCAACCAAAGAACCAGTAAAAAGTAAACTAATTAAAAAGACAATTACCTCCTTAGAAACCTACTAAGGATGAACACCTCCCTAGAATCCCACTAGGGATAAACACCTCCTCTGAACAAATCAAAGGATGAAAAACACCTCCTTAGAATCCCATTAAGGATGAACACCTCCCTAGAATCACACTAGGGATGAAAAATACCTCATTTGTCACCAATACACAAAGGATGAAGGTAATAAAAATAAGAACAATCATACCTGGGTAATGGAGACAACAAATTGTAGAAACCTGTAGAATGTCAATCTCCAAGAACAAGTGTGATTAATAATGAAAACACAGAAGGTAGTAGAGAAGAGGATTTTCTCAGAAGGTGTAAAATATCTCTGTTGCCTTGCTCAAAATTCTTTTCTCAAAACTAATTGAATGTAAATTGTATTTTCGAATTCTGTAATTGTGTGTTTTTTATTTTTCATCAAAACTTAATTAAATAGAAAAATAGCATCAGAAAATGCCCGTTGGAGATTAATATTTTTGTGAATAAAAACCAGGATATATTAAAAAATATTTATTCTTCAAAACAAATATATTTTTCAAATTTGAATTTCTATAATTGATTATGTTACCAGTATAATCAATTATGACAGAGAAAATCATTTTTCCATTTTTGATGCATCATAATTGATTATGACAGTGAAAAATATCATGTTATGAATTTTATCACACTTGTGCTTTGAAGGCTTATGAATAATATTACTTCATCAACTTGTACCTCCATATCCAGTATTTTAAGACTATATCTAGTCTTCAGGAATCATCTTGGACTTGCTTGAATCATCATTTTTATCAAAAACATATCTTGGGCATGTGGGGAATTGTTTCACATTTTCACCAACGTCTTAAATTCAGCTTGTCCTTAATTCATCTTGAATGTTGTTAACTTGAATGTAGTTGACTTGAATCATCATCAAAATCATCTCTTGGGAATGTAGGGACATTTCCATCAATCTCCCCCTTATTGCTTTCAATCTCCCCCTTTTTGATGATGATCAAGGAAACACCTGAAATGAATTAAAATGCTTGACTCTATATAGCCAGCTCAAGATTAGCATAGATTTGTATCAAGTGTCAGAGTCTCTTAATCTCCCCTTGGATATATTAATAACAAGACTCCCCCTAACTCATATGAGCAAAGACTTTTCTTAACTCCCCTTGTTTAATTTAGAGATAGGAAAGAATTTCACACAGATTTTAATTCATCAAAAAAATCTCCCCCTGTTTCATTGATAATCATAAAAAATATTATAAGAGAAAAAAATATCTCCCTGTTTCACATAGATTAATATCATCAAAATATCTCTCTGTTTCATTGATAATTATGAAAAATATTATAAGAGAAAAAAAAATCTCCCCCTGTTTCACACAGATTAATATCTTCCTGTTTCATTGATAATTATGAAAAATATTGCAATAGAAACTGAGAACAAATTTACACATATTAGTACATAAATCAAGATAGAGAAGATAATGCATTACAAAGTGTCATAGAGAAGAACATCATATTAAGGAGGCAATATCTAGGATACACAAGACAAATGAAGAGTGCGAAAAATAGGGAAATAGAATGATTATAGAAATAATGGAATGAAATGCAGTAGTTTCCCTCAATTGCAGTCTTCTTATTTAGGCAGCTTTCAAATTTAAATGCACTCATATTCTAGATTTCAAATTTCAAATTCAAATTGCAACAAATTTTAAATTTCAAATTCAAATTCCAACAAATTCCAAATTTCAAATTCAAATTTCTAATCCCAAATTTTAAATTCAAATTTTAAATTCCAATTCAAATTCAATTTCAAAAATCTCAAACTGAAAAAATTTCAAATTTTAAAATCTCAAACTACAAAATTTCAAATTGCAAAATTTCAATTTTTAAAAATCTCATACTGCAAAATTTTAAATTTCAAAAATCTCAAAATTCAAGAATCTCAAACTGCAAAATTTCAAACTTTAATAATTTCAAAATTTCATAAATTCAAACTTTCAAAATTCAAACTTTCAACATAATTGATTATGACAACAAGAAAAAAATTTCTGATTCTGATAATCAATTAGATGCTCAAACTATCATCTAGACATATATAAATGTTTTGTTCCTTTAGGCACCTATTCATATTTTCCACTAGATATGCCAAAATGTTTTATGTAACATCTATTTGATGTATGACCTAATTTCATGCAATAAAAACATGTTGGTTTTCTTTGAAAAGGTCTAAATGAGTTTCTTAAAGTTTTTGAAACTGGTTTCACATCTGTTTTCCTTGATTCTTTCACAAAAATAATTTTATGAGGTTCTAGACTTTCTTTGGGTTTGTAAACAAGTCCAACTTTGCTAGAATTCCCTCTTTGATAACCTAATATAGAATCAAGATTTTCAGAAGATTTTGAAAACTTGCTTATTATTTTCTCTAACTTGAAAATCTCATTTTCCAAAAGATTACAATTTTCACAAGGTTTAGCAACTTCTTTATATTTTAGACAAAGTTTTAAATTTCTCAACATCTTTCTTTAAGCACTCATTTTCTTTTTCAAGAATACTAACAATATTTTCTAATGCATTAAACTTTTGCCTAAGTGCATTGTATTTCTTAGATAACTTGGTAAAACCTTCATACATATCTTGATATTCTTTAAACAACTCATCTTATTCATTTAAGGATTTTGTACTGCTTACTTATGATGAGGTTTCTTGTGATGAGACTTCATCATTACTTTTTGTCATAAAGCAAATATTTGCTTCTTCTTCTTCATCATTGCTTTCAGAAGAACTCTCTTATGTTGTGGAAGAATCATTATCCACTTGAGTAATATAAGATTTGTGTTTTCTCTTATAGGTATCGTTCTTCTCTTTCTTCTTCTCTTTCACATCTTTCTTCTCTTTCTTAAGTTCCGGGCAGTCTGGTTTGATATGGTCAAACTTTCCACATTCATAGCAATGGTATTTATTTGTTTTCTCCTTTCTTTGCTGTCTCTTTTTCTTGTTCTTCATAAAGCGAGAAAATTGTTTAACAAAAAGAGACATATCGGAATTCGAAAACTTACTTTCATTTTCACTTTCATCTTGTGAAGATTTTTCTGCTTTTAGAGCTATCGTCTTGGTTTGATTCTGTTCACCATTCTTTAACCTTTGTAGCTCCATCTCATGTTCTCGCAACTTTCCAAATAGAGTATCAATATTCATTTTTGTGAGATCCTTTGATTCTGTAATAGCAGTGACCTTTGGTTGCCAATTCCTGTCTAAGGATTTTAAGATCTTTGTGCTCAACTCCTCATTGTCAAAACTTTTTCCTAATGTTTTCAAGTGATTTTATTATATGTGTGAAGCGTGTTTGGAAATCTGTGATGCTTTCATTTTGTTGCATTTGAAATAACTCATACTCCTGGATGAGTGTGTTCTTACGTGCTCGCTTTACTTCATTTGTTCCTTCATGTGTTACTTCAAGATTTGATACCACTTGTTAAACAAATGACATCTAGAGGGGGTGAATATATGCACAAATTAAAATAGATGTCAAATTAAAAATTTATTTGGAGTCAATAATTTGTTTGAACATAGATAAAGCGGAAGCGATAATATAATCAGGAAAAGAGAAAGAGAAAAGGGAAAGAGAAGAGCACACAATGATTTATACTGGTTCGGGTATAACCAACCCTACATCCAGTTCCCAGTCAACTCTTAACACAAAAGTGACTCCCAATTCACTATCTTTCAAATTCAGTTTACAAATTACAATCAACTCAACAGAAGAACCAGTAAAAAGTAAACTAATTAAAAAGACAATCACCTCCTTAGAAACCCACTAAGGATGAACACCTCCCTAGAATCCCACTAGGATGAACACCTCCTTTGAACAAATCAAAGATGAAAAACACCTCCTTAGAATTCCACTAAGGATGAACACCTCCCTAGAATCACAGTAGGGATGAAAAGTACCTCCTTTGCCACCAATACACAAAGGATGAAGGTAATAAAAATAAGAACAGTCACACCTGGGTAATGGAGACAACAAATTGTAGAAGCCTGTAGAATGTCAATCTCCAAGAACAAGTGTGATTAACAATGAAAGCACAGAAGACAGTAGAGAAGAGGGTTTTCTCAGAAGGTGTAAAATATCTCTGTTGTCTTGCTCAAAATTCTTTTCTCAAAACTAATTGAATGTAAATTGTATTTTTGATTTCTGTAATTGTGTGTTTTTTATTTTTCATCAAAACTTAATTAAATAGAAAAATAACATCAGAAAATGGTCGTTGGACATTAATATTTTTGTGAATAAAAATCAGGATATATTAAAAAATATTTATTCTTCAAAACAAATATACTTTTCAAATTTGAATTTCTATAATTGATTATGTTACCAAGTATAATCAATTATGACAGAGAAAATCATTTTTTCATTTCTCATGCATCATAATTGATTATGACAGTGAAAAATATCATGTTATGAATTTTATCACACTTGTGTTTTGGAGGCTTATGCATAATATTACTTCATCAACTTGTACCTCCATATCCAGTATTCTAAAACTCTATCTAGTCTTCAGGAATCATCTTGGGCTTGCTTGAATCATCATCTTTATTAAAAACATATCTTGGGCATGTAGGGAAATGTTTCACATTTTTACCAACGTCTTAAATTCAGCTTGTCCTTAATTCATCTTGAATGGTATTGACTTGAATGTAATTGACTTGAATCATCATCAAAATCATCTCTTGGGAATGTAAGAATATTTTCATCAATCTTCCCCTCATTGCTTTCATGTTCACGTATCAATTCACAACATTAACACATCTCATCAAACACTTGTTCAAATTAATTTAACATGACTTTAACAAAGAAAATATATTTCACAAATTTCTCCCAATTTCCATTAAATCATGAAAAAAAAAATCATAGTGACTAAGTCACTCTTCCATATTCAGATCCTTTAACTTTTAGTGCTATATAAATGAAAAAGATACTAACTTTCCATATTTTTTAATTTCTTCTTCTCAAACAATATTTTTAAATATTTTCAAATTTGTAAGAAGTCAAATCCTATTCATAAACTATCTCAAATAACAAAATTAAACATACCATAATATTCTTAAATTAGTCAAAATTGATATTTGTCAAAATTCAAGTGCGACAATCTTAGCCCTAGTGCAAACATCCCTGCTCTAAATGCAAAATACTCTCTACTAAAAATTCTAATGACGCAAGAATTAGTATATCCTAGTATAGGAACATTATAACATGCTTGAAGAAGAAAAATACAAATTAAAAAAGAAAAACAAAAAAAATATAAAAAATAAAACGATAATAATTTTACATAATTGAAATTTAAATAATTAATTTTTCTATTTTAACCTTTTTAACTTAATACATTTTATCCTACCAAATTAATTTTACTTTTTAAACTTAAATTAATCATTACTTGCATTCTACAAAAATCTCTAGTTATATAGTATTTTATTTCTTTTTAATACAGTTTTTTACATTTAACTAGTTCATTAACAGATAGCGGCAGATATTTATTCAAAATTTATAATTTATTTTAAGCTATTATAATTTTTATGTATTTATGTATTATATTTTAATATATATATATATATATATATATATATATATTACAAAATTTGTAATACTTTGAATACTATAATATAAAAGAATAGAATAAAATAAGATAGTTATTCTATCTTATTTTGATCGCAAGGGGCTTTTTAAAATACACAAATGTAATTTATATGTGAGTATAATGATTTAATAATATTTTTTTTTAATTTCAAAATATTTTCTAGGATATATTAATTCACAAATTTGATAACTATTAGATTCCATATTATTTAATGTTTAGAATAATTATATCTTATTATTTTTTAAACCTAAAATTTGAGTTTAAAATATATTATTAAGCGTACAAGTCAAATATCTTAGTATTTAGAATAATTATATCTTATTATATTATATTAAATGTACAAGTCAAATATCATTATAATCTAATTAGAGGCGAATAAACGAAAGGTAGTACGTTTATTTGTCTCTCCTGATAGCCACACACTGATGAGAAAAAGTAATGTTAAGGTCGTGTAAAAAAGTAATCCAAGAAAAGTATTTAGTGTGATTAAAACTTTTAGTTTTATTTTTTTTCGTGATAAACTATTGACAATATATTATTATTGTTGATAATTTATATAACAACATCCAAATATATTTATTATGGATAAAAAATTTAAATACGTAAAATAACTTAAGATATAAATTTATATTTATTAAATATAAAAAATAAAGCTATATATATATATATATATTGTATTATTAGTCTCATATTTATTTTTATTAACATTTATTATATATATAATTTATGTATTTTTGTGTAAATATATAATGATGAAAATCCAAAATAACGTATAAAATATATAAGATAAATTAATAATTTAATTTAAATCTCAAAAATTAAATATTATATTAAATAATATAATACAAATCCAAATTTTAAAAGATAACATTATATTATAACAAATTCATTAACATGTTACACAAACACGACTTTAAATTTAACATAGAAAATTACACTTCTCACATCATAATTTCTTAAATATTTAAGACAAATATATATATATATATATATATATATATAATATATATATATAAACTAAATGAGAGTAAATTTTTAAATGAGTTATTATAATATGATTTTTTTTATACGGCAAAGATAAGTCTTTAGAAAATTTAGATTGTGGAGTTGTGAACTGATGTAATAGAAATTCTTTTGATATTGAATTAAGAAAATCAATACGAGTGAGCAAATAACCTTGTAAAACAAAAAGCGAAGACGGTGTTTGTAAAATTTGAACTCGGTATTAACTTGATTGAACTAACTAATACATGAAGGTGATGCCTCGCAACAAAGGAACAAAGATTAAGACTAAAATGTAGGATTGTTTCAAACGGAACAAATAATTATGTCAAAATTCCTAGCAGTTACAGTCTCTTTGACTCCGGCGGTGGCGGTGGCACCAGCGTGGGAGTGGTGGGCGTGATTGTTGTCGGAGAGGGACGGAGGGTGGTAGTACTTGCGGCCTGTTTGGGGGCAGTTGGAGTGAAACCTTGCCACAATCCTGATCCCTTGGTCAATAATCTCCACCAGCTTCCCCATGAAGCCAAATGCTCTCTATCAAACTCAAAAACCTCACAATCTCCACCTTCTCTCTCAGAATTAGAGCAAAAGACAGCCTGCGTTTCAAGAAGGAAAAGAATGAGAACAAGAGAGCTTGTTCTCTTTTATATATATACATGCTCTTCTTCTATTAAAATCACAAATTTATCTTCAATTGAATCAGTAGCTAAACCGGTAATCCAGTTAAAAAAAAAATGGTTTAAAATATAAATAAAAGGTATTTGTTATTTTATTTTTTAAAAATATATTCAAATATATTATTATGTGTTATTAAAGTTAAACTTAAAATATTATATTTGATTTTTCTACATACTGTAAACATTAAAAACTTATAAAATATTATTATTTTTAATATTATTAAATTATGATATTATAATTTTATAATATTATTTTGTTAATATAAGTTTATTATGATAAAAAGTTAGTCAACCTTCAAACCATTTTCCTTACTTATGAATAACCGGTCCTATCATTATTTATTGTTTTCGTTGATTGACGAGCTCATTCTGTTTGAACCGCGTTTTGTATTTGTTGGCGCGTCCTCATTTGACTTCATTTCTTTTAAACATTCTTGGCTCGTTTTATATCGTTTTTTTTCCTCCATTGTAAGTATTAATCAATGAGCGACTTGTCTCGCCAAGTAAATAAAGCTGACTTGGCTTGGGTTAATAAATGATATAGGTTATTTGTTAAGTCTTCAATCCATTCGTTGCTTGTTCAAAATAAATCATTTCAAAAATAAAATTTCAAATTAATAAAAAATTAAAAGTTAATCAAAATTATTATTATTTATTATAAGTAAATGTATGAGATATTATTTATCTTAAAAAATTTTGTTCGTCATAATTTTGTCCTTTGATATATTAGATTAAAATATGAGAGTATATATAAATTATAATTGACATTGATTTTTAAGTGATATGAGACTCATAACGAATCAGAATATAACTTTTCATGGACTAAGGAGTATGAGAGTGAAACAAAACTTTATTTTCAGCCTTAAAATATAACTTCTCAATCAAGGACTAAAGGATATCTTCCCGGTAATATTTTATCAGAAAAGGATCATCCTCAATATCATATCTACTAAGATAACATTTTCAAGGTTAATTCTTAATTGCACTTGTAAGCGGAACATTATTATTATTATTTGGATTGAAAATTTTTTAAATCACATTTTGATTTGATTTTTGATTTCATAGTAAAAAAACTATCCAAACCAAATAAAGTTAAAATTATAATGAATACTTTTAAAATAAGACTTTCATTAACAGATTAATTAACTTTTTATAATTTAGGATAATAGTTTTCTAAATTAAATATAAAAATGTATGAAAATAAATTAAAATTATAAATATCATAATTAATTATATATGATAATTTTATAGTATATTTTTTTAATTAAATAATTATTTTATTATAATATACTTAATAATTTTTTAATAAAAAATCTAAAAATCATTTAAATTCTTGATTTTGTCTGTTTTTTTAAATAAAAACTAAATCATGTTTAAATTTTATGTTTAATTTAGATAATTTTTTAGTGTAAAATTGAAAAAAAAAATCACAAAGACCGTCTAACACGACTTTCTTTTGAAAATCTGGTCAACCTGAATTTTCATTTAAAACCTTATTTCACACTATTTCTTTTATTATTTGTAAACTTATTTAACATAGAGTTTTTTTAATATTTATAATAATTAAATATAAAAGTAAGTTCGGTTAACTAATATTTGTAAAGTTTATTTGATTGTTAAAATGTGAGGTAATAGTTTATAAAAAGTATAATAAGAACATCACACTATTAAGATGTAACATGTGGTAGTAGTAAATATGGTTAAAAATATGAGGTAACAGTAAATATTAATTTCATTATTAATAATAAGACAATATAAACTGTACCGTTATATTTTCATTAAAATTACATATTTATGTATTCCTTCTTTATTTATATTTTTTGTAATTTATTGGAAGTATTTTTAATCCTAATCCAAAATGTCAAGTTTATAATATAGTATAATTATGATAATAATAATAATAATATTATTATAATATAGTATTTATTTTTCTTTTAGTTTATATATTTAACTTTTATCGTCTAATTTTATTTAAATCGTAATATTTTACAATATACCATTTAATTTCTTTTGGATTAACAATTATATATAAAATTTAAATATCAAAATATTGGAACATAGTTTTACTCCTTTTTTTTTACTTTCTTTTACATCTGTAAAACAATTAAAATAATCATCTGTACTTGTGATGCACACTCTAAAAGAAATATTCATTTAAAATATCAAAGAAAATTTAAAATTATAGATTATATGTGGTAATAAATCTTACTAGTTATATTTTTTCAATTTTTTTATTATTTTTGGAAGAAACTTTAATCAACTGGAACATAAAATTCAACAAAATGAAGTTAGCCTTTATTGCGTTTTTTTTAAGGGTTTTTTTAAGTTATTCCAAATTATAAATTGAAGATTTTTAGGTGCTATTTTAAAATAAAATAGTCTGATGTCGTTTAAACAGGTAAAAAATATAATAATAATAAGTGCACAAAAGAAACACTCTTTATATATTTTTTAGTTTATAGACTGTTAAAAAAATTTAAATAAAATCCAAATTTTTTTAATTTTATATAACTGAAAATCTTTTTGATTTTAGTTTTAGAGTTAATAATTGAATCAAAAGTTGAATTTTATTTGACATAAATAAATAGCATTATTGGATACGTGGAGGAGATGTATTAATGTGATATCACACTTAATATATTATTGAAAAATTTAAATGTGAGTTTAAGTTCCATCTTGATTAAAAATAAAGAAGTTGAATAATATATAAGGATAAAATACCTATAACTCATATTTTAAAGTTTTGCATTAAAGGTGATGTTAATATTTTATATGAATTAAATTCATGTTTCATTTGTATAGTCTCTTCTGAATAAATTTTTCAGAAAGACCAATATCATATAACTTACGTGAATCATCTAACCATTCAACACAAAAATACTAATTTATAAGATTCACCTTTTTTTTTTTACTTTATTTAGTGATTTGGGATTTTATTTTTAATATTTTTATTCTAATTAAAAAAAATATATTGGTTTCGGATAATTTTGTCGATTAAAATTTGTTATGAATTATTTACTGACTCATGCTTGTTTAGAATTCGGGGAGGCTTATTTTTAGATTTATGATTTTAATTTATGTAAAAATAAAAAATTGACACAGAAAAATCTACAGAATTTTTGACAGAACAACCCCTTAAATTGTGGCAATTTTTAAAAGAAAAATAGTAAAAATACTGTTTAGATTAGTCATAAACAATTTTAAAATAACATTCTCATTTATAAGGGAGGTTTATCTCAAATTATATTTTTCCGTATTTTTATTATATTATATTAATGTTACATGAAATAGTTAAAAAAAAATTGTTGATAAGAATAACTGAGAATTTAAGAGAGGGTAAATAGAATAAAAAAAATTCAAAAGATTTTCATAACAACTAGTATTATTTGAACAAGTATAAGTGTAAGAATTGATGAGAATAAATGTAAGTGCAAAATAGGAAAGAAAAATTATGCAAACAAGAATTAGATTGGATTATTCTGTAATAAAAAATGACATTAATCGTTTAGTTATATCAATTAAAAAATATATTAAGAATATATTTATAGGAAGTTTTTAACCGGAGTTGTTTAAGAATAAAATTAAATATTTTATTATGGATCCATAGTTGAATTGTTTAAAATTTGGTTACAGTTATTTATCCAAATAACTTTTTTCTAATTTTAAACAACTTTTTCCATTTTTAAGTAACTTAAATGTAAAACCCATAATAAAATATTTACTTTTATTTCTAAAAAACTTTCTTTGAGATGCTCTAGTATTCTTATAATGTATAGGAACTCTATCTTACAAGATTATCAAGTTATACGTAAAACACTATGACTAAGATTCACACTCTTGAACACCCTAGCCAAGACACTAGTCTAATCTCATCAATCAAACACGACACAAACCTTACACACAACAAGATCACAAACCATCGCATGAAACTCTATCACACAATCACCTCGGTAGAATCTAGGTTGCCTTCAAGTCCTATGTGATTCATCACTTCAACATCGATTTGAGAAGTTGTATTTCTTACAAAAAGGTTATCAATGATCAAAGTAGTTGTCAAAGACACTTTACTTTAAAATTAGTCGACATATGATCAAATCGATCAATTGGACCAGGATTTCCCCTTGTGATCACCCCCAATTTGGTAGGAAAAATATTAGATATTGGCTCAAGGTAAAACGTAGTAAACCTTTCAACATTCGAGAGGACCTTGTCCAAAACAAAGAAAGATTGCTCTTCCTCCAAAGCAACAAAGTTCTCCTCTAGATTTAAGGGAGATCTTTTGCTTTTGGCAGGACAATCCTCTTAAGCTTGAGGCCTAATTGGAGCTTTACCAAGCTTGGCCTAGAACTTTTGATAATCAAATTTATGACCTTTCCCTTCTGCGTAATAGAAATATAAGTTATGAAAACAAGTACATAAGCTACATAGGAAAAGGTCGGGTTAAAAACTATCTACCTTTGAAAATGGTCTGTTGCCCGTCGCCTATAGGAATGTTTATTATCCCTTTACAGTTTATTAGGCGATATAATCTCTTTATCAATTCAATCTCCTCTCTATCTTTTAAGGAAAGCTAATGTTCAACCCATGATTTAAATTTTAGAGAAGTTTGGTGCTAGTACATTAGAAACATAGGGTATTATTTGGATAATGAAACAATTGTTTAGAAGGATTACAAAGTGAATAGTTAACTAAAAAAAAAAAGAGATTTGAAATCTTTGAAAGATTTGTGAAGATGGAAAAATTCTCACCACACTAAGCACCATTTCAGGAAACCCAACCAATTTCAGGGCCGTACTTTAACTAGTAGATATACATGAATTTATTCACATCAGGTTTAACATTAAGGAGTAAACAAAGAATCTGAAAGGCTATAAGAAAGCCCAATTATTAACATGAAACTGAATAGGAGCTCTGTTATTTCACGTTCAAAATCAGAGGAAGGAAGGAAGATGTCTAGAACTTTAAACCAACACTCATAGGCAAAGGTAACTCGTCCTCATGATCAGGTCCTTCCATATAGACTTTATAAAAAAGGAAACAATATTCTATCACCATTAAATCTAGGTCTCTTTCTGTAGCAAGACTAATATATCGGCAAAAACTAAGAATAAAAATAGGAGTTAAGAACTCAAAAGAATATGCATCCACAGTCTTAGAAACCTAATTGAATTCACCTGAAGTTATGCAAGGATGGTTGTCCCTTTGATTCTCATTATTAATTGTTGACCTGAAAATCTTTTTAAGGAAACGGGGAGGGATTTTTCTTTTACCCTTCAAAGAACATGTAGCCGCGAGGGGTACATTAACCTTCGGAGTATCTCAGAAAAAGGTCTTAATAACATTTATGATGGATTCTTCCGTCAAGACACATTCTTTTGTCTCTTCTGAACTACTTCTCATCCCCTAAGATTTTGGATGTTAATAGGGAGGGTATAAGATTATTCAAATTAGAAACAAACATAATGCAAAAAATGGTGGTAGCATGCACCTCTATCAATGGGAATGGATGTTTGGCAAAAGAGTGGTGAAGGTAAGCAACCTTAAGGGGAAAATATAATTAGTGACCCGAGTAATGAATGATGATTTTCGTATAGTGTCTGTTATACGCGAATTTTAATAGGATATTTTCACATGTTATCTTAAAGCAAATATTATTTTGTATATTATATTACTTGTTTATTTTTATCTTTTTAAAAGAGTTCAATAAATGGAGTAAAACTCATTTTGAAATTCATTCATTATTCTCTTAACTCATATATTATATTTTCAAGATTGACTTGATTGTCATAATAGATTTTTATAGGTGAGTATATGCTTTATAACAAATATTCTCGGTATCACTCATAAATACTCATAATCTCAATTTAAACTACAACCCAAATATCTTTGAATGATTAGTCAATTTTGACTTTCACGAACTAAATTTGATATAAATCAAATATAAGTTGAAGATATTCAATATAACATGGTTCTCTAAAGTTATGTAAAGATTATGAATTGAAGCTAGAAGTTTTCGTCCAATTAAGCACTTGGACACACAAAGTTCAGATATTTTGTTTGCTCAACAAGTTTTTCTTGTTTTCTTTCTTTCTTCGCATTTCTTCACTTGTTTCTTACTTTTTTATACTCTCATACTCCCTTGATATAACATGAAAAAAGGATAATTAGGATCAATAGTTATGCTTTTCTTAAAAGGACAGAGGTATTTTTAATTTGACACGTTATACCTGTTTGACTTTTTCAAAGAGCTGAGCTTGTCTCTGCTACCTCATACTAAAAGATTTATGTTAGAACTAAAATATGTTTTGCACGATTCAGAGTCGCGTTGATGCTTTCCTTCAACGGGTAATAAGTATATGCACAAAAAGTAGAACAATGACAACAACATATAATATAAAAGAACATAAAGATAAGACACTTCAGCATTTTCTTTGATATGAATGAGATATATTAAGTTATCAATTATGATTTACGTGATAGCGCATTGGATGCTAACTCAAGACGTTTTGTTAAACGCATAACATTGATCTAGTAAACACAAGGTTTAGAGTTGTAAGAATATTGTAGTTTAGCTGCAATTTTCATTTAATATTTTTATCACCTTAAAAACTAAACTGATACATGATAGTATATACCTTTATTGGGATATCATGAAATCTGAATGGACTATTTATAATCATGGAAAACATTGTTGAAGAGAAACATGAATCTCAAAATTTCAGGATATGTTGTATTTTCTTTAATCCTGTTGTGTGGAGAGGAAATGAAGAAATTTGTTGCTAAAAATTTCTCTATAAGCTTTTTCCTCAATATCAATAGCAGAATTTCATTGATAATGCAACTCTATTCATTTATTTCTGTTCCAGTTCTATCACATTGCAATATGACCTAGCCTGCTACAGTTATATCCCTGCCAATTGTTAGACATGACTTCTTATCCAATACTTATAGAATTCAGTAACTTATTTAATGGATACTAAAAATTAGTCATTAATCAACTCAACAAGGAAAAATGGTCCTAAACTACAAATAATAAGACGGTTTAGGTAGCATAGTGTAACGCCCCGCATCACTCCCTGCACGCACACGAGCAAGAACAAGTCTTGCCCGCCTTTTTTTCGCACTAAGCCTAGTTATTAGTATATGGAAGCCTTTAGAAAGGCCTAGACTTGACTGGAAGCTTCTAGAAGGCTTCAGAATTATGTAGATATTTGTAGTAGGGACAAGAACATCCTAGAACCTTGTAGAGACTTGTAGAAAGGGCAAGAATCATCTTGAGTTGTGTAGAAGGTTCTAGGACATGTGAAGATAGATGGAGACTTTTGTAGAAGGGTCTAGAAAGACCAAGACCCTTGTAGGATCTAGAGAGTTCCTTAGAGGAGGTGGTGCCTATAAATAGAGGAGGCCCCCTCATTTGCAATCCATCCAAGCTTTGAGAGCTCACTTGTACTAGAGTTTGAGTAATAGAAGCATTTTCCCTTCAAGTTCTCTTTTCTCGCTTTCTCTAGCCAAAACACTTGCACACACCGAGCACGATCCCGAGTGAGGTGAGGCTGACTTAGCTAGTTGCGAAGGGCGCACGAGAGGCTAAGGCCGCACGCAACCAAGTTCGAGAAACAAGGGCGTGACAAGTGGTATCAGAGCAACGCTCGGTACCGTGTAAGTATGGCAGGGGAGAAGGAACATAATGCGTCCGGTTCGGGTGTAAGCGAGGAGCAAACCCGAGGGAGGGAACACACCATCGGGACCAAGGACAAGAAACGTCGGGACCAAAGTCGAGCTCGTGCGGAGGTCTCGCAGTTAGACCAAGTCGTTGGGGAAATGTCCGAGAAACTCGAAAGGGTCGAGTTCACCTTCAAAACGTTGGAGACACACGTCTTGGAGGAAATCGAGTCCGTCAAAGGTGTTGTCCAAGAGGGGCTCGATGCACAAAGCTCCACGGAGGATCGCTTGGATCACCTGGAGGACCTTGTGAAGGATCTCCAAGCAAGCATCGAGGGGATGCGTGAGGATCTCACTGTTTGCAAGAAGACGATTGCTAGTGGGGAGGCTAGCAACTCCACGCCCGCACCAAGGGTGGAGTGTCCGAGGCCGACAGGCTACAATGGCGTAAGGGACGCCAAAGAAGTTGACGACTTCTTATGGAGGATGCAACAATATTTCGAGGGCATAAGTCTCACGGATGAAGCTACCAAGGTAAAAACTGCTTCCCTTTATCTTTCCGATACTGCTATGTTATGGTGGCGCAGGAAGCACGGTGACATCGAGCGAGGCACGTGCCGGATAGACACATGGGAGGACTTTGTCAAAGAACTTAAACGACAATTCTATCCGGAGAATGTTGTCTACGAGGCCCGACGAAAATTACGGGAGCTGAAGCAAAAAGGGACCATACGCGACTATGTCAAAGAATTCACCACCCTTTTGCTCCAGATTCCCAATATGACCGAGGACGACTTGCTCTTCTTCTTTGTGGATGGACTCCAACATTGGGCGAAACAAGAGTTACAACGCAGGGGCGTCAAGTCCGTTGATGATGCGATTGCCGCAGCCGAGTCACTAATTGAGTTCCTCCCATCATCATCTTCCGATGCCACCAAGAAGGACAAGAAGTACTCCGCCAGAGGTGGGGGAGAAAAAAGGGACAACAAGAACCGAGACTTCCGAGACCAACGACGAACGCCGGCCAAGGAGGATCGAAACTTTGGACGCCGCAGCTACGAGGAGAAGAAACAGGCGTTTGTCCCTAAGGGAGGCTGCTTCGTGTGCAAGGGGCCACATGCCATGAAGGATTGCCCAAAGCTAGGGTCCCTCTCAGCCATCATGGAGTAGTCCGAGACTGAGACTAAGGAGGCAGAGCCAACAATGATAGGTTTGTTGCAAGTCCTCAATGCCCTCAATACCAAGCCCGAGCGCATCACGTCTAGCAAGGGGCTCATGTACGTGGAAGCGCAAATTAACGGGACTCCGACAAAGGCTCTGGTGGATACAGGAGCCAGTCACAACTTCATTACCAAGGAGGAAGCCGCAAGGTTAGGACTATCTTGGTCCGAGAAAACTGGGTGGCTAAAGACTGTCAATGCCAATGCTCGTCGACTTGACGGGATTGCTAGCAAAGTGAGTCTGCGCCTAGGGACATGGCAAGGACGCGTGAATTTCTCAATAGCACCCATGGACGACTTCAAGGTGGTACTCGGCATGGACTTCTTACGACAGGTAACAGCTATACCCATGCCATCCTTTAGTACTGTTTGTATATTGGAGAAGGGTTCTTCATGTATGGTTCCAACTATAGAAGGGGACAACAAGAGTGCTAGCAAGCAACTCTCCACGATGCAGCTTGCCAAGGGGGCAAAGCGAGGAGAGCCAACCTACTTGGCAGTACTAAAGGAGGACAACCATGAGGAGGAATCCCCGAAGGTGCCCTCCCTTATCCAAGGAGTTCTTGAGGAGAACAAGGATGTCATGCCTGCCGAGTTGCCAAGCAAGCTTCCACCAAGGCGAGGTGTGGATCACAAGATCGAGTTGGAGCCAGGCACCAAGCCACCAGCCATGTCCCCCTACCGAATGTCTCCCCCTGAGCTCGAGGAATTGAGGAGGCAACTCAAGGAGCTCACAGAGACCGGGAAAATCTGCCCGAGCAAGGCCCCCTATGGCGCACCCGTACTCTTTCAAAAGAAGCATGATGGAACACTACGCATGTGTGTAGATTATCGGGCACTCAACAAGGTAACTATCAAGAATCGCTACCCCATCCCTTTGATTGCCGACTTATTTGATCGACTTGGGGGAGCCCGAGTGTACACCAAGATGGATTTACAGAAGGGTTACTACCAAGTTCGCATTGCCGAGGGAGACGAACCCAAGACCACGTGCATTACGCGGTATGGGTCTTATGAATGGTTAGTGATGCCCTTCGGGCTCACGAATGCCCCAGCTACTTTCTGTACACTCATGAACGAGATATTCCATCCGTACTTAGATCGGTTTGTGGTGGTCTACTTGGATGACATCGTTATATATAGCAACTCGCTCGAGGAGCACGCTGACCACTTACGTACTGTATTCAAGGTACTCCGGGAGAATGAACTTTATGTTAAGGAGTCCAAGTGCATTTTCGCCCAAGAAGAAGTGAACTTCTTGGGACATGTCATAGGCCATGGAAGGATCCGGATGGACGGGGCAAAGGTGAAGGCGATCATGGAATGGGAAGCTCCCACCAAAGTTACCGAGTTACGATCCTTCTTGGGGCTGGCCAACTATTACCGGCGGTTCATACAAGGGTACTCGGCGAGGGCCGCACCGCTTACTGACATGCTCAAGAAGGGGAAGCCGTGGGAATGGACCAACGAGTGTCAAAGAGCATTTGAGGATCTCAAGACCACAGTGAGTCAGGAGCCTGTCTTAGCATTACCTGACTTCACTAAGCCATTTGAGGTTCACACTGACGCGTCTGACTTTGCTATTGGGGGAGTATTGATGCAAGAGAGGCACCCGATAGCGTTCGAAAGTCGAAAGTTGAATGACACCGAGCGACGCTACACGGTGCAAGAAAAGGAGATGACGACCATCATCCATTGCTTGAGGGTGTGGCGCCACTACTTGCTAGGGGCGCACTTCAGCATAAAGACAGACAACGTAGCCACTAGCTACTTCCAGACCCAGAAGAAACTCTCCCCAAAGCAAGCCAGATGACAGGACTTTTTGGCTGAGTTTGACTACTCGTTGGAATACAAGCCGGGAAAGGCTAACGTGGTGGCCGATGCTCTAAGCCGCAAGGCTGAACTTGCCGCCATTAGCAAAGCCGACGGGGATGTCCTTACCCGTATTCGAGAAGGGCTCGAACGGGACCCTGTCACGAAAGCACTCATGGGGCTCGCAAAGGAAGGCAAGACCCAACGATTTTGGGTAGAGGACGGTCTACTCTACGCGAAAGGGCGACATCTGGTTGTGCCAAAGTGGGAGGGACTGCGACGAGATCTCATGAAGGAGTGCCATGATACCAAGTGGGCAGGCCACCCAGGGCAACGAAGGACGATAGCCTTACTCGAGTCCAACTACTTCTGGCCTCAACTGAAGGACGATGTGGAAACATATGTGAGGACCTGTCTCGTGTGCCAACAAGACAAGGTCGAAAACAAGCATCCAGAGGGACTACTCGAGCCATTACCGATACCCACAGGACCATGGGAGTCGATCACGCTGGATTTCATTAGCGCCCTACCACAGTCCGAGGGATACGGGTCAATTATGGTCGTGGTGGATCGATTCTCAAAGTATGGGACCTTTATCCCATGCACTAAGGACTGTACTGCCGAGGAGGCCGCCCGTGGATTTTTCAAGAATGTGGTCAAACACTGGGGACTACCAAGGAGCATTGTGAGTGATAGAGATCCACGTTTCACTGGACGACTTTGGACGGAACTTTTCAAGCTCCTAGGTACCGAGCTTAACTTCTCAACAAGCTTCCACCCCCAGACCGACGGACAAACCGAAAGGGTAAACGCGCTACTAGAGGGCTATCTACGGCACTTTGTAAGCGCTAACCAAAGGGACTGGGCCAAGCTGCTTGATGTGACCCAATTTTCCTACAACTTGCAGAGGAGTGAATCGACTGGGCGAAGCCCATTTGAGGTGGTCACGGGACGACAACCATTGACTCCTCACACAATTGCCCTACCTACAAAGGATGGGAAGAGTCCCGGGACAGAAAAGATGATTACAACTTGGGAGGAACAAGCCGACTTAGCACGCTCATACTTGGAGAGGGCCCGTAAAAGAATGAAGAAATGGGCCAATGCAAAGAGGCATCCGCGAGAGTTCTCCCAAGGCGACCTAGTCTTTGTGAAGCTATTGCCTCAACAATTCAAGACCTTTCGAAGCTTGCACAAGGGACTAGTACGAAGATATGAGGGACCGTTCTCGGTGATCAAGAAGATAGGGAATGTTGCTTACCGGGTCAATCTCCTACCAACACTCAAAATCCATCCAGTCTTCCACGTGAGCATGTTAAAGCCTTACAAGAAGGATGTGGAAGACCCAAGCCGAGGGAAATCATGGAGAGCACCGCCCCTTACAACCAAGTCTTTCGACAAGGAAATGGATGAGGTGCTCACTTCAGACATTGTAAGGAGACGAGGGGTATCACCAAAAAAGCGGTACTTAATCAAGTGGAAGGGGCTCCCAGTGTCCGAAGCATCATGGGAATTCGAGGAGGACCTATGGCAATTTCGTGACATCCTTGAAGATTATGAGGCGACGAGGACGACACCACAAAAGGTGGGGGAGAATGTAACGCCCCGCATCACTCCCTGCACGCACACGAGCAAGAACAAGTCTTGCCCGCCTTTTTTTCGCACTAAGCCTAGTTATTAGTATATGGAAGCCTTTAGAAAGGCCTAGACTTGATTGAAAGCTTCTAGAAGGCTCCAGAATTATGTAGATATTTGTAGTAGGGACAAGAACATCCTAGAACCTTGTAGAGACTTGTAGAAAGGGCAAGAATCATCTTGAGTTGTGTAGAAGGTTCTAGGACATGTGAAGATAGATGGAGACTTTTGTAGAAGGGTCTAGAAAGACCAAGGCCCTTGTAGGATCTAGAGAGTTCCTTAGAGGAGGTGGTGCCTATAAATAGAGGAGGCCCCCTCATTTGCAATCCATCCAAGCTTTGAGAGCTCACTTGTACTAGAGTTTGAGTAATAGAAGCATTTTCCCTTCAAGTTCTCTTTTCTTGCTTTCTCTAGCCAAAGCACTTGCACACACCGAGCACGATCCCGAGTGAGGTGAGGCTGACTTAGCTAGTTGCGAAGGGCGCACGAGAGGCTAAGGCCGCACGCAACCAAGTTCGAGAAACAAGGGCGTGACAAGCCTTAAAAGTTCAGTTTGTATGCATAGAGAGATACAGGATTCAGATATCTATCTCAAAGTTTAAAATCAGATTTGCCTGAAAGAAAATAGATTGACGTGAATTTCATAGATGCTTCTTAATATTATCATAAATGTGAACGCTACAACTATATTTTAGACATGGATAAATAAACAAGCATCCAACCACAAATATAAAAAGCAAAAACTGAAACTACCTCAAAGCTAACAGAGACATTTACCATCTTCTAGTTACCATCTTCTAGTTATTGTGATGACTGGAAGCACCGATTGACCGTTTGGGCTCGGGTAACTGCAATAAGAACATCACCAATATATTCAATGATCAGCAAGGAAGGGGGACAGAGGCATATCGAAGTAAAAATGAGATTATCAGGGAATGTTCTCAAACATAACCTTGTTGTAAGTAACTTAATGTAATTGTGAGTTAGCAGCGGCTTGAGTTATGAACCATCTCTTGATGAAAGATCAAGCATGTACTGTCATGCAAAAAATTGAAGACCCTTTCAATAGTATTTTTTCCACGCACATGTATTCAGAAATGGAACTAAACCACATGCTTAAGGGAATCTGACCCCTTCCAAACGGACCAACATATGTTGGTACAATACAATGCTACAACCTTGTAAGAAAACAATAAATAACCCCTTCACTATTAGGCATTATAAACACACAAAACAACCTTGGGGAGAACATTTCATTTCCTTCATTGTGTTGGATAGACATGGAGTTGTAAGAGCAGCGATTCTTTTCAGCCCAAACAAGGATATATATATACAGTTGTAAACATTCTTGCTGGACAATGCTAATCCCTATTTATCACACAAGCTAGCATTTCTTAGAGGATATTTGTCAACAAAATTTCTTTGTGATCTTTTCTAAATGGCTAAATTTTATTCCCCTGCATACAGATTTTATAGCAAAATTCTTGATATCATATCAAATGAATACGAATGAAAAAGTAATGCAAATAACGGGGAATGATATATCAAAATATTTATCTTGGAATTAATTTGAAGACATTAATACAAGAATGTATTGCCTACCTACAACCGAACAATTAAAAAAAAAAATGGTTCTGTCAAACAGAACAAAGAATTATGTCAAAATTCCTGGCAGCTGCAGCCTCTTTGACTCCACCGCCGCTATTGGGACCGCCATGAGAGTGGTGAGCGTGGTTGTCGGAGAGGGATGGAGGGTGGTAGTACTTGCGGCCTGTTTGGGGGCAGTTGGAGTGAAACCTTACGACAATCCTGACCCCTTGATCAATAATCTCCACCAGCTTCCCCATGCTCCTAAATGCTCTCGATCAAACTCAAAAACCAGACACACCTCCTTCCTTTTGCTCTTTTCTCTCTGAATATCTAGATTATTGAGAGAAACAGAGAACGGTGTATTAGAAGAAGACGAGAAAACGAGAACTATGCAGAGAGTGAGAGAGATTGCTGTTTGTTTGGTGTGGGTAAACAGAGTGGCATTGATGAATATGTAGCTGGTGCTTTCTCACGCTCTTTCTGGGGCAGTGTGTTTATTTGTTTATTGGACTCTTAATTATTTTTGTTGAGTTGTTCCAAACCGCGTTTTGGGTCTGTTTCGGCGTCCCATATTTGACTTTTTATTTTTTATTTCATTTTTTCTTTCTTTCAAACATTCTTTACTTGTCTGATAAAGAAAAACTAAAATTATTTCCTTCTCATTCACTTTTTTTCTTGCTTTATTTAATTACTAAATATAATTTATTTTAAGTTCTATCATAATTTAGATATATTTCCCAAATTAATTATTTTATAACACTAAATATTGTAATTAATTTAAAAAAAATCATAATACTTTATTTTAATTAATAATTAAGGATATAATTTGAAAATAACTTATCATGTATATCCATGACTTTATTTCATTATTTATCATTTACTTTAAAAATATTCAATACAAAAATTAAAAATTGATAGAAAATTTTAAATACATTAATATTTTAATAACAAGCTCATCGTTGTTGACAAACTTAATTATATTTAATAAATTTAATTATATTAAAATTTACTGTTAAAGATAAATAATAAAAAATTGTAATCTTAACTTTTTATAAATGACTTTTTTTTAATAGTTAAATCAACTAACGAATTCTAGTTATTTTAATCAATTAAATAATAAATTAATCGATTAATTTTATCATTATATTTCAGAATTTTTTTTATATAAATAGATTTTCATTTTTATTTTATTATATATTTTTAGAAATCAATCTAACAATCATGTGAGAATTATTTGGATAGAAAAACACTTTTCATACTTTAAGAATATTTGAGAAAATTGTTTTTGAGGCTATTTGTTATTTTTCTTAAAGAAACTTGGCCTGTAAGTGAATTTTTGCTTTAGATTTGTTTGATTGTTATTGTTTTCTTCAAGCATTGTAATCTTTTTATTTGTTTATTGTATTTTTGGTGTTTGAAAATTTGGACACTAGTAAGGAAACTGGATTTGTGGTTATGGGATTATAGGTTCAAGAACTAGTTTGTAGTTCTTGGAGTAAATTATCTTTCTCCTGGTGTATGTTTGTAATCAATTGATTTTGATTAGTGGAACTCAACTAGATTTGGTTGAAAACTGCATGTAATATTGTGGATTGGGTGAACCAATATAAATTATGTTGTTCTTGCCTTTTTTTTTTTCCATACTATTCTTATATTTGAGATTGTTGTTCTTTGATTCAAAATAAGATTGATTTTTGTTAAACTTTGAAATTGTTAATTAGAAAGAAAAAGTTGTGAATATATTTTAAAGATCAATTCACTCCCTCTTGATTTCAACCTGCATTTTTAACAATTGACATCGGAGTTGATTGTTAAAAATTATTCAAGTTTTCAATTCAAAAAGTTTTCAATGGCTGAAAATAAACTTCCATTTTCTGAAGGGGCATCAATCAATAGACATCAATTGTTTTATGGAACAGATTATCAATTTTGGAAGATTAAAATGAAATATTTATTGAATCAATTGATAGAAACATGTGGAATGCTATTGAAATTGGTCTATTTGTTACTGATAAAAATTGGCCTGCATTAAGTGATGATGAAAAGAAAAAGGTTCAGTATGATTTCACTGCGAAAAATATTATAACTTCTGCTCTTAATATGAATGAATTTTTCAGAGCTTCCCAATGCAAATCTATCAAGGAAATGTGGGAAGTATTAAAGGTAACTCATGAAGGCACAACTAACATAAAAAGGGCTAGGAAACATACCTTGATAAGAGAATACGAGTTATTCAAGATGCAGCAAGGAGAGCGAATAACTGAGGTTCAAAAAAGATTCACTCACATTATCAACCACTTGATGGGTCTTAGAAAGGTATTTGATAAAGAAGAGTTGAATATTAAAAGTCTTGAAGTGTCTGGAAAGGTCTTGGCAACTTAAGGTCATGACCATTTCAGAATCCAAGGACTTATCCACCATGGCCACTACTTTACATTTTGGAAAACTCAGGGAACATGAAATAAAAATTAATAAGTTCAATGAGTAAGAAGTCTAAGATAAAATGTTTAAGAGTATAACACTCAAAGTCAATGAGAAAGGTGAAGAATATGAGAAGGATAATGAGATTGAAAATCTTGGATTGTTTGTCAATAAGTTTATCAAATTTTTCAAGAAAAGGAACAAATACAAACCTGGACAAAAGAGGTATGTTAAGAAATCTGATTCAAATACTTTTAATTACAAATTTTATGGGTGTGACAAACAGGGACATGTTAGAATGGAGTGTCCATAAAAGATAAAGAATTAAGACAAGAAGAGTGACAAAGATAAGACAAAGAGAGACTATATTGCTTGAGATGACAATGACACATATTTAGCCGAAAACTCAGAGGAAGAAGAAGAAGTCAATCTATGCTTAATGGCTGGATAACTATCACGTGATAATAGAATGGTGTGGTATTATTCCCGAATTTTCTTAAAAGTCCTTTGAACAAACACAAAGTAAGCAGTATTTGTGTAATATGAAAACTAAGGAAATTAACAGAACGAGAGTCTCAAATAAAAGGCTAAAAGTTCAACTCCAGAACGTCTTCCTTGGCTTGAAACCACACCAGTACATTCCCAATCTCCTGTCACTCCCCTAAATCTTGTAGAAAAACAATCCTCTTCCTAATTCGTTTTGCTTTCCTCAATTCCATAAGTTATGGGTCCTCTGCCACGTACGATTATGTTGTAACCAACTTAGAATCTTCTACTTCGTGTGCCACCTCATTATTTGTACGTGTTACAATACCCTCCCCTTTAACAACAACCTTGTCCTCAAGGTTGAACTGAGGGTATGAAGATTGAATATTTGCCACATCTTCCCATGTACTATCATCTCTTCTACCAACATTCCACTGCACTAATACCTAAGATACCTGTTGTGAATCCCTGAGTAACACACGAGAATTGAGTGTTTTAATTGGTTGTAGAATAGGTCCCAATTCGGTAGTATGAAGAGGAAGAGGAAAATATTGTTGAGGACAATGACCATGGAACTTCTTTAATAAAGAAATGTGAAAAACAGGGTGGATTTTAGCTGTCTCAGGTAGTTGCAACTTATATGCTACTGCTCCAATACATTGAACCACTGGAAAGGGTCCAAAGAAACACATGCCCAGCTTCTGATTCTTCCGTAAGGCCACATAATGTTGCCTATATGGTTGCAAGTTGGCCAAGGCATAATCTCCAATTGCTAACTGAAAATCTCTCCTTTTCTTATCAGATTGCAACTTCATGTAATTTTGGGCTTTGTACATATTAGTCTTGAGTTGCAGTAGAATTATGTCTCGTTGGAATAAGGATTCTTGCAATGACGGAGGACCGTTGGAATCACATTGATATGGCACAATTATAGGAGGATCGCGCCCAAAAAAGACCTTAAATGGTGTCATGCGGATGCTATGGTGGAAGGACGTGTTATACCAAAATTGAGCCCATGGCAAAGCCTGATACCATTGCTTGGGGTTATCAAAGACAAAACATCTTAAATACATTTCCACTGCTTTGTTTACATTCTTAGTTTGACCATCACTTTGGGGGTGGTAGGAGGAACACATGGCTAACGTGGTGCCTTGAGCTTTAAAGAGATGTTACCAAAAATAACTCATGAACACCCTATCCCTGTCAGAGACAATGGTCTTGGGAAAACCATGGATTTTCACGACTGAATTAATGAAGGCTTCAACAACACTCTTACTATTAAACTCACGTCTGAGAGGAAGAAAGTGAGCAAATTTGGACAACCTATCCACGATCACCATGATAGTGGAATAACCTTGAGAATTAGGAAGATGGTGATGAAATCGAGTGCAATGTCCTCCCATATTTGTTGAGGAATTGACAAAGGTTGTAGTAAACCCGATGGCAACACCTGCTCCACCTTTGCTTGCTGACAAATGGAACA
Source organism: Sphenostylis stenocarpa (assembly GCA_963425845.1). Taxonomy (NCBI): domain Eukaryota; kingdom Viridiplantae; phylum Streptophyta; class Magnoliopsida; order Fabales; family Fabaceae; genus Sphenostylis; species Sphenostylis stenocarpa. The sequence continues at coordinate 26,442,409 of OY731400.1, read as the reverse complement.
CTCTTGCACAAAAGCTCGGATATCACGCTGCATATTGGGCCAATAAAACTGAGTAGAAATTCTGGCCAATGTTTTTGTGACACCCTCATGACCCCCAACTTTGGAAGCATGAAATTCCTGCATAATTTGAAGTCTTAGGTCACCTACAACAGGCAAAACGAGTCTATCCTTCCATAACAACAACTCATGCTTGCAAGTATAATTATCATCACCGAGAGTGCCGTTTAAGCATTGTGTGAAAATCAGACATAAGTTGTCATCCTGCTGAATATGTTCAATTACCCTTTTGAGCCACTCATTATTAAATTGAGACCAAGCCATCATACAACTATGCGATAAGGCATCCGCTAGAATATTCTCCTTTCCTGGTTTATAATGGATGGTAAAATCATATCCCAGAAATTTAGGTAGCCATTGCTGCTGCTCGGGGGTTTGCAACTTCTGCTCAAGTAACTCTTTTAAACTTTTTTTATCCGTTCGAATAATAAATTTATGGCCCAAAAGATAATGCTGAAATTTGGGTAAAGCCACTGTAATAGCATAAAATTCACGAACGTAAGTGGACTGCTTCTGCATGCGTGAAGGAAGTTTCTTAGAAAAATAAGCCACTGGATGTTGGCCTTAGCATAAGACAACTCCTATCCCCACTCCAGAGGCATCAGTCTCAACAATGAATGGTTCCTTGAAGTTAGGAAGAATAAAAACGGGGGCAGAAGTTAAAGAAACCTTGAATGATTCAAAAGCGGTAGTGGCTGCCTGGTGTAGACCCCAAATCTTGCCCAGCCTCCAAATAAAGTCAGAAAGCTTCCTATTTGAAGACGGCCGAAGCCTAACAAGCCACTAGGAGAGACTATTAGGCCCCCGTACTAAGATAGGAGGGTTTTTTGGCCCGAAAAATAAAGTTTCTCGCCCTGAAGGGACGAGACCGCCGTCTGGAAGAACCAGACCGCCGTCTCACCTCATGCCAGGGACGAGACCGTCGTCTCGCCTCACGCCAGGGACGAGACCGCCGTCTCGCCTCACGCCAGGGACGAGACCGCCGTCTCGCTTGTCCAGACGGCGGTCTCGTCACCTGAAAAGGCCGAGACGACGTTCCGGATTATCCAGACGGCGGTCTCGACTTACGCCTAGTCGAGACGGCGGTCGGACCGCCGTCTCGCTTGTCCGGACGGCGGTCTCGTCCTGGCGAGACGACGGTGCAGATTATCCGGACGGCGGTCTGGGCTTGCACTGATCGAGACGGCGGTCACCGTTATCCGGCCGGCGGTCTCGACCCCTGCCATGGTCGGGGACGGCGGTGCTGGATGATCGAACGGCGGTCTCGA
>OY731400.1:26405159-26440984 GCA_963425845.1 Sphenostylis stenocarpa | reverse complement strand
TTGTTAGAATCGCGCAGTGAGAATGTTCGCGTGGTCGGACAAAAACCAAGAGGGGGGTGAATTGGTTTCTTAATAAAAATTAGGTTTTCAAAATTTTCCCCAAATTTTACCGATTAAAAACTCGCGTAAATGTAAATAGAGAAGAGTAGAGAAGATTACACAGTAGGTTTATACTGGTTCGGATCAAAAGACCCTATGTCCAAGTTGCTAATCACTCAAAAGAGGATTAACGCTCGTCACTAAGAACAAATTGTTACAAACAGATTACAAATGAACAGATAAATATCAGAAAACACCTCTCTTGAAATCCACAAGAGATGAAGAACAACTTTCCCTAGAGACGGCACAGACACACAATCCACTAAGAACTCCACTTAGTGATTCTTATCGCTTCTAGCCTCACACCAGGTTCCAAAAGCCCCCTTTCCTTGCAACAAACAGCTTCTCCGGCACTCACAACACTTAACTTTTGTATGGAAAGAGTTGTTCTTCTTTTCTCGAGTGCCAAAGCAGAGTTTAAGTAGGGAAATTAGGGTTTAGGAATTGGGGATTTCGAAACTAGGGTTCTTGGTAATTGGGTTTTCGAAAATAGGGTTTGTTTGATGTTTAAAATCGAAACAGATCGAAATAATCGATTAAATGGAGTTTTAATCGATTAAAACGAGCCAAATACGTCGGAACCCAATCCTCTCGGTTTAATCGATTATTTGGTGAAATAATCGATTATCTGTACGGAACGGTACGAAATAATCGATTATTTTGCTTTTTAATCGATTAAAACAGTGACTTAGTATAGAAAGTGATTTTCTCACTGTTTTAATCGATTATTTACCTATATAATCGATTAAAGCCGAGCCTGCATGATAAATTTGAGCATTTTGAAGCTTCTAAGTTATAGACTATGTACCAGTTATCTTAGACTCTATAATTACAGACTCAATCAAACTAAAACAGAGTTATTACAATACAGAAATCATCAATCTTTAATCTTCAATACTCTAAGTCTTTAAGCTCTTGGATCATCATCAAAATCAACATTCTTCATGATCATTATTTGCAACATCAAGTCCTTGAATGTTCAACAATCTTCTCGTGCAAAAATCCCCACTAGAAGAAGATCTGAACCCTCATCTCAACCCCGTCCTAATTCTGTAGAATGATGGATTTCTGATGCAGATGGCCGACAAGAATTTCTGTCCTATTGGAAGGAACGTACTATTATTTCCCCTAAGTTCCTTATTGGTGAACAGTTCATCAATAGGGGATTCAATTTTCCTAATCTCCTTGAACTTCAAGGAGTTCTCCCTTTCATCCAAATGCAAGGTACGTATTATCTTGACTTAGTTAGGGTATTTTACTCTAGGTTCAAATTTAGAGATCAAATTGCTACCTCTAGAGTAAAAGGTGTCACAATTATTCTTGACGATGATATTTGGGAAAACGTTGCCCACTTCCCTATTAGAGAAGATGCTATTAACGTGTATGGTGAGTTAGATGATTTTGACAGGTTCTTAGCTTACCGTTCTTTTCTGCGAAATCCCTCCATGGAGATTGGACGTCTCCTTCTTGCTGGACCTTTAAAGAAGGAGAAACGCATGATTTTACATCTACTTGTCTGGATCCTCTGTCCCCGGGCTACGAATCATGCTCAATGTTCTTCAATTGATCTTCGTATTATTCATGCTATAATGAATAATGAGCCTTTAGATTGGGGCATTCTTGTCACCATGACTATGTTAAAAGCCAAACGCCATCCCACCTTCAAAATTCCATATGCTCTCCTTGTCTCTCGAATTCTTGAATACAAAGGAGTAAATGTCGAAGGTGAACAAAGAGTAAGAACAAATAGCTTGAATCGCATGCTTGACAGCACATTGATCCAACTACAAATGGTGCGTGTCAACGACATTTATGTTCACAAGGATGACGTTCCGAATCAAGGTGATGACAATGAAGATTCTGATGAAGATATGTCTGCTGCTGCTGAGTTTCCCTCTGATCAAATCCAAAGTGTTGGAACTTCCTCTACTCATCATGAAACCCGATAATCCATGGAAGACATGTTATCTGACATGAATAAGAGAATGCAGTCATTCTTCACTCTTTCTGGAGTACGACATGAGGAAATAATTCGCCGTATATCTGATGTAGATGATAAAGTGTGCCGTTTAGAAAATAGATTTGATGCACACTTTCATAGTGATGATAGTGAAGAATTTTAAATTTGTTGTTATTTCTCAAATTGTAATGATTGCTTGTCTCTGAAATAAAATATGGTATTCTGTTATTGCTTTGATTGAGGGGGAGTTATCTCTAAATTATGCATATTTTGAGGGGGAGCTCTTATGTTTGTAATAGAAGAATTATTTTTGATTCTAATCAAAATAGGGGGAGAAAAATATTTAAAGCCTAATATGATTGTTTTTAAATATTATCTGGTATGTTTAATGTGTTTGTTAGTATGACAGATAAAACATGTTATTACAAGGCTTTAAAAGATAATTTTGATCTTCATCAAAAAGGGGGAGATTGTTGAACATTCAAGGACTTGATGTTGCACTTGATGGACATGAAGATTGTTAATTTTGATGATGATTCAAGAACACAAAGACTTAGAGTGTTGAAGACTTGTTTTGTATTGTAATAACTCTGTTTTGATTAGATTGAGTTTGTAATATTAGAGTTTGAGATAGCCGGTACATAGTCTGCACCTTAGAAGCTTCAAAAAGCTCAAATTTATCAACCAGGCTCGGCTTTAATCGATTATTTGGTGAATTAATCGATTAAAACAGTGAGAAAAACCATTTTCTGTATCTGTTCACTGTTTTAATCGATTAACACCCCTGTTGATCGATTAACAGGCCTGTTAATCGATTAACAGGTCTTTTAATCGATTAAAACAGAGAGTTTTGGGTTTTGTTGATTTTGGCTTTGTAATAATCGATTAAGACTTCATTTAATTGATTATTTCAGTCAAATTTTGATTTTTAACTTCAAATCAACCATATTTTCGAAAACCCTATTTCCAAGAACCCTAATTCCGAAATTCCCAATTCCCAATTCCCAAACCCTAATTTCTCTACTTAAGCTTCTCTATGGCACTCAGAAAATAAGAACAACCTTTTTCATACAAAAGTTAAGTGTTGTGAGTGCTAGAGAACTATTTGTTGCAAGAAAAAGGGGCTTTTGGAACCTGGTGTGGGCTAGAAGCGATAAGAATCACTAAGTGGAGTTCTTAGTGGATTGTGTGTTGTGCCGTCTCTGGGGAAAGCTGTTCTTCATCTCTTGTGGATTTCAAGAGAGGTGTTTTCTTTACTTTGTATTTTCAATTGTTATTTGTTTGTAACAACTTTGATCATATTGACAACGTTAATCCTCTGTTTGAGTGATTAGCAACTGGACGTAGGGTCTTTTGATCCGAACCAGTATAAATCTCCTATGTAAGATTCTTTTCTCTTCTCTATTTACATTTACACAGTTTTTAATCGGTGAAATTTGGGGAAAATTTTGAAAACCTAATTTTTGTTAAGAAACCAATTCACCCCCCCTCTTGGTTTTGGTCCGACCACGCGAACATTCTGCTACGCGATTCTAACAAACATTGTCTTGAAAATCTCGTAGAAAAACATTCCTCGTCCTAATTCGTTTTACTTTTCTCAATTCCACAAGTTGTGGGTCCTCTGCCATGTACGATTCTATTGTAACCAACTCAGAATATTCTACTTCGTGTGCCACCTCATTATTTGTACGTGTTACAATAACAATCTTCCACCAGTAGTGTGCAACTGGCTGAAAATCTTTGGTGCTTGGACAATGATTGCTCAAGACATATGACCGAGGACATTTCTAAGTTTCATAACTTGAAACTAAAGCCAGGTGGAACTGTCATATATGGTGACAACAATAAAGGCAGAATTCTTGGATGAGGTGACATCAAGTGTGCTGAATTTGGAGTCATTCACAATGTGCTACTTGTTGATGGGCTGAAGCATAACTTGATCAACATCAGTCAACTTTGTGATAAAGGTCACAAAGTCACCTTTGAACCTGAACATTGTTTGATTCATAAACCAGGTTCAGATGGTCATAGGTAAGGGGGTAAATAACATCTATATGTTGGACATCAATTTTGTAGAAAGTTTCTATCTTATTGCTAGAGAAAATGATATTTGGCTTTGACATAGATGACTTGCTCATATTCATATGCATCATCTAAATCGATTAATTGCTGAAGAACTTGTAACTGGTCTGCCTAAACTCAAATTCGTGAATGAAAAAGTTTGTGATGCATGTAAAAAAGGCAAACAAACAAAAAATTCTATTTCATAGTGTCGCCGCCGTCAAAAGAGGCGGTCGGAGCGATGCAATGGTTTTTTCGATTCGACTCACGTTTTAAAAGTGTGGTCATCACCCTTAGGATGTTCGATAACCGAACTATTCTAAGGGTGAGGTTTTCGTAAATGGGTCATGGAGTCGCTACTAATATTTTAACCAAAAACATTGGAAAAGGAAAAAAAGAAGGCTGTGGTTTTAAGAAAAACCAACTTTGGTCATTATAACCAGAGTTAGGTAAGGGAGTTAGTTACGTGCGGGGAAGGTATTAGCTTCCCCACGATGCCCCTTTCGGGTTCCCTATGATGGACTATTTATTTTAAAATAAGAACATTAAAATCATGCTTTTACCCTTATTTATTCATTACAAAATTTAAATAATTGACTATATGACCCTAATAACTAATGAACAGAGAGAGTAATTAATAAAAGCGATAAAAGAGAATAAGAGGTGTAGGAACCTTCGAAGCAAGCTTTTATAAATTCGCAAGGGGTGCTTTTTTGCGATTCCCCACACTCTACATAGACACTCCTCTCTTGATATGAAAAACTATTCGAGACTGCTTAGACGAGGTAGAATTGGACTTTTGAAGCAAGAATATCAAGTAAACAGAATATCAGAATAAAAGCTATATGATTTCTGGGTTTTTTTGTGTCCTTTTCTCCCTAAATGGAGGTCCTATTTATAGAAATTTGTGTCCATCAGACTAGGATGACCTTCTCGCCATTCGGGACGACCGTCTCGCCACTTTGAGGTCGAGACGACTGTCTCGTCAAGTGGCGAGATGGCGGTCTCATCTCATAAATGGCGAGACGGCGGTCTCGCCATTGGCGAATGGCGAGATGACCATCTGGCCAAATGGGACGACCATCTTGTGCTCATGGGCAGGACTCTGTTATTTTTGTATACAGAAAGTTTTCCTATTCTAACATGGAGCCTAGTAAGCATGCCTAGGGACCTTTGAGGCCTTGTCCAACTTCGAACGGAAGTCTTCTGCTCTTTATTGTGAGACCGGGCAAGATTTGGGGTCTACAGCTAGCCCCCCCCCCCCCTTCACCTGACTAGCCGACCGTTGGCCCAATATGGCAAGAGATCGGCTAGAGGGTGAAGGAGTTGACCCTCTTGCCCGGTTGTCCTTCGGTTGCTCCCCTTGACGTGGTAGCTGATCCTTTGGACGCTGAATTGTGAACCTCCAAGATGCCCCTTTAATGCGGTAGCTGACCCCTTCGGCTGATGAGTATGAAACCCATCTGGTCTGGCAAGTACGAAACTCATCAGGTTTGGGGAAACTTGCAACCCACTTTGTAGGACTAGATGAGTACGCACCCTCATCTGGTTTGGCGAGTATGAACCCCTGTCTGGTTTGGCAATCCACTTTGTAGGACTGGATGAGTATGCACCCTCATCTAGTTTGGCGAGTACGAACCCTTGTCTGGTTTGGCAGTCCACTTCGTAGGACTGGATGGTAGCGGCTTACTGATCGTACCGATTTTAGACCCATTCTGCTTCCGTCAACTTTGCTTCCATAATGACTCTTAGGGGGTATTTTGACTTCCACTGGCAGTACGACCTCCATACCGTATATGAGGGAAAACGGAGTGGCTCCTGTGGAGGTCCGTATGGAAGTCTGATATCCATGAAAGGCAAAAGGCAGCATTTCATGTCAATCTTTGTATGTGATCACCATTTTCTGGACGATTTTCTTGATTTTTTGTTGGCTGCCTCAACTGCACCGTTCATTTTGGGTCGGTATGGAGAGGAGTTATGATGTTAAATTTTGAAATCTTGGCATAACTCCTCCATCATCTTGTTGTTCAGATTGGTCCCGTTATCAATGATGAGACGATGAGGGATGCCATACTGACACAAAATATTTTTCTTGACGAAGGTGGTCACTACTTTCTGGGTCACATGTGCGTAGGATGCCGCCTCTACCTATTTAGTAAAATAGTCAATGACCACCAAGATAAAACAATGACCATTAGATGCTTTGGGCTCGATGGGTCTGATGACGTCCATGCACCACATGGAAAATGACCATGGTGTAGCCAAGATGTTGAGAGGTGTGGGCGGGACGTGAACATTATTGGCATAGACTTGGCACTTGTGACATCTTTTAGCATATTGGTGACAATCATCTTCCATTGTGGACCAGAAATATCTTGCCCTTAGGATCTTCCTTACCATGACATACCTTGGGGCGTGGGTTCCGAAAGCTCCTTTATAGATTTCCTTAATTAGAGTTTGAGCCTGCTTGTGATCCACACACCTTAATAAAGTGGAGTCGAAATTCTTTTTATAAAGGGTTCCTTCGATCAATGCAAATCCTACGACCCTCTTTCGGATGACCCTTTTATCATTATCACTGATTCCCTCAGGATATTCACCCTTCGTGAGGTATCACTTGATGTCGTGATACCAAGGGTTTTTGTCTTGCTCGCTAGTTACTGTCATTCAAAAAGCTTGTTTGTCATGCAGCCTGATTTGGATGGTCGGCATCTCATGCTCTTGATCTAAAGAGAACATGGATGATAAAGTGGCGAGGCATCTACAAATTGATTGTCTTCCCGAGGGACATACTCGAAGGCGATGCTTTCCAATCTTGAAGTCAAATTGCGAATGTACTCTAGATACGAGATTAATTTGGAATTTCGGGTTTCCCATTCACCCTTGAGTTGATAGATAACAAGGGATGAGTCACCGGAAACTCTGAGTTTGCTTACCCCATGATCTAGAGCTGCTTGGACTCCCAAAGCACAGGCTTCATATTTGGCCATATTATTCGTACAATCAAAATTTAACCTGGCCGTTACTGGGATATATTTCTTTTATGGGGATATTAAAATGGCTCTGATCCCGTGTCCAAGCATGTTTGAGGCTCCATCGAAAAACATAGTCCATGCATCTTCTTTGGTCTTTTCGTGTTCAATATGCATGATATGTTCGTCGGGAAAGTCATCCTGCAGGGATTGATACTCGTCTGTCGATCCATGTGCTAAATAGTCCGCTAGAGGACTACCTCTGATAGCTTTCTGGGTGATATGGATGATATCAAATTCTAAGAGGAGTACTTGCCATCTAGCTATCCTTTCGGTCAAGATGGGCTTTTCGAAGAGGTATTTTATTGAGTCCATTTTAGAGACCAACCATGTTGTATGTCGAGCCATATACTGTCGGAGATGTTGAGTCACCCATACTAGTGCACAACATGTTTTTTCGAATGGTGTATAACGGGTCTCATAGTTTAAGAACTTTTTGCTGAGATAATATATGACTCGCTCTTTTTTTCCTGTTTCATCTTGTTGACCGAGCACACATCCCATGGATTCTTCAAGTACAAATTAATAAAGGATAAGAGGTTTTCCTTTGATGGGTGGCATCAATATTGTTGGATTGGTCAAGTACATCTTGATCTTGTCGAATGCTTGTTAACATTCCTCATTCCACACCGTTGGTTGATTCTTACGTAACAGCTTGAAGATGGGTATACACTTGTCTGTTAGCTGTGCGATGAATCTGACAATATATTTTATTCGGCCCAAAAATCCTCTGACTTCTTTTTCTGTCTTTGGTGGGGGCATTTCCAAAATCACCTTTGTTTTATCGGGGTCTCTTCGATTCCCCTTTGACTAACGATGAATCCTAGAAGTTTGCCCGATCGCACTCCAAAGGTACACTTTGCTGGATTTAGTTTAAGTTGATAGTTTCAAAGTCGATCAAACAGCTTGTTGAGATACTGAATGTGGTCTATCTCATTTTTGGGTAATCATATCATCCACGTATACTTCTATCTCTTTATGGATCATGTCGTGGAATAATGTTACCATAGCCCTTTGATAGGTAGCTCCCACGTTTTTGAGCCCAAAAGGCATCACTCTGTAGCAAAATGTCCCCCATGGTGTGATGAAGGAGGTTTTCTCTCTATCTTTGACGGCTAACCTAATTTGATTATACCCGACATTTCCGTCCATGAGAGAACATATTGTGTTTGTAGCGGTGTGATCTACTAATGTGTCAATGTGTGGTAGGGGGAAATCGTCCTTTGGACTTGCTCGATTCAAATCCCTATAATCCACACACACTCTAATTTTTCCGTTCTTCTTGATGACGGACACTATATTTGCCAACCATTCAGGGTATTTGGACACGATTAGAAAATTGGTGTCTAACTGTCTTTGCACCTCCTCCTTGATCATTAAAGACCAGTCCGATTTTATTCTTATGAGCTTTTGTTTTACGGGCCGAAATCCCTCTTTCAGAGGAAAGCGATGTTCCACTATGCTTGTGTCGAGTCCGGGCATGTCGTGGTAAGACCAAGCAAATACGTCCACATATTCTCTTAATAGATGTTTAATCCTTCCCTGATGTTGCTACCAATCCGAGTGCCGATGTTTATTTCTTTATTATCGTCTCCTTGTCCCAAGTTGATAGTTTATGTTTCTTCCTGATAAGGCTGTATGGAGCAGACTTCTCTTTCTAGCATTCTCTGCATGTCCAGCGAAATGGTCCCCTGCTCACTGTCGGGTTCGACCTATTCGCTTTTGGCTTCTGGATCCCACAAAGTTTCATCAGCCACAAACATGATTGTTTTCCAGGTTCTATTTTTAGGCATAGATTTCATTATTTGATCGTTTTGAAAGAATAGAAGTGGGAAAAAGAATGAGAATGAATATGATATGATAGAAAATGCCTCATGTATTTAGAAAGATATGTACATGTGATCTTTTAATCGGTGATCTTACGACCACGAGTTGGGACCGTAAGAAGTACAAGAAAAGCTTTTAAGAAAAAGAGCCCTAATAGATGATCCTCCTCATCCGACTCTCTCTTACTCTGGTTTTGATAGAGGCTTGACATCCACATTGGGGGTAGGGGTGTCAAAAATTACCCACCCGGCGTCTATTAGTTCTTGGACCTTATATTTTAAATTCAAGCAATTCTCTGTTGAATGCCCAGGCGCATTCGAGTGGTAATCGCATTTTTTGTTAGGTTTATACCACTCGGGGTAGGGAGGCTCCATCTTCTTAGGAGGAACACGAACCAGGAGCTTGGCCTCTATCAGCTGCGACAACAAATTCCCGTAGGAGCTTGAAAGAGGAGTAAACTTCCTCTCCTTTTTACGCGACTGCCTGATCGTCTGTGGCGGGGAAGAGGTGGCGAGATTGATCGCATGCACACTTTCTTCTTTCTTCTTGGTGAAGGGATTTTTGAAAGTTGCGTTGGAAGCGGAAGGTTGTGCTATCTTCTCACTTCTAAGCCCTTGTTCTACTCTCTCCCCGATGGTGACCACGTCTGTGAAGAGAGTTGATGTACTTGCTAACATCTTGTCATAGTAAGGACCTGTCAACGAATCAATAAACATGACCACCATTTCTTTGTCCGTTAATGGGGGCTCTACTTGGGCGGCCATTTCCCTCCATCGTTGGGCATACGCCTTGAAAGGTTCGTCGTTCCTTTTGATGAGGGTTCGAAGATCTGACCTATCTGGGGTCAAATCAATATTATATTTGTATCGACGAAGAATGGCGTCTGCTAGTTGTTTCTAGTTTTGGACTTGTCCCTTCTCCAACTGCATATACCAGTTGAGAGCTGAATCAGCGAGGCTCTCCTGTAAGCAATGGATCAAAAGTTTTTTCGTTGTCAGTGTGTGCAACCATTTTATGACAGTACATCGTAAGGTGGCTTCTGGGACAAGTCAACCCCGTATACATGGGGAAATTCGGGACTTTGAATTTCGGAGGGAAATGGATGTTCTTTACGAGGCACATGTCAGCTGCTTCCTTAACGACGAAGTTGTGCCCTTCGAATGCCTTTAGTCTCTCCTCCGAAGCAGATATTTGCTGTTTAGATATCTCGGGGGTGTGGATATGCACTGCCCTTGCATCGGACTATACGGGGGATTTCTGCTCGTAGAAGAACTCCTCTTCTTCTTCCTCCTCATGGCGAGAGGCACGGTCGCCATGAGTCTCTCCCTTATTGAGGTTCTGCTGGCGCATTAACTCCACCATTTGCGCCATTTGTTCTCTTAAGGAGTTGACCTCCACGGTGAGTTTACGGTTTTGTTCCTCCAGCTATTCCATTGCTCTAGCTTTTTGCGCTCGGGTTCAGATTATGGGAAGACCAGCCACTTTCTAAGATGCCGAAATGAATTTTATTAATTGAAATGAATGATGGGTGTGGGATTAATATACCTTAAGACAATGACTTTGACATCATCCTTAAAGCTTATGCTTTGTGGAGTGTCATACCCATGGTTTCTTCCCCATCGAAGACTCCCATACTTGTCCAAGTATACTTGAGCCTTTTTCGCCTTTGTCTTAAGGATATCTAATGTCCCCTAGCATGAATGTATTTATGTATGAGAGGTTTTATTAGGATGATGCGTATGCTTTCTTTCCCTGTGCATTTAATTTCTCTCATGGTTTTACCACTTATGAGATGATGTAGATATGAATGGTTGACTTTGTCAAAAATCATTTTGTCAAATCCCGTTATTTCTAAATTAGTCTTATTTTTGCTTTTTATTTACTTTATTATCTCTTTATCCCTTCTGTCGGTCTGCATGACTACTTAGCTTACAAATAACCTGAAACCAGGCTAGCTAAAAGGTAGATTGTCCGAGATAAAGGTGTTTATTATGAAAGAATGGTTTTAGAATCCCTTATCTATTTTGTCGGTCCACGTGGCTACTTAGCTTACAAAGAACCTGAAATCAGGCTAGCTAAAAAGTAGACTGTCCGAGATAAGGGTGTTTATTATGAAAGAATGGTCTTTGAGGTTTTGTTTTTATTTTTGGTGTTGTATGGTTATGCTATGCAACAAACAAATGCAACAATCGAATGCATAAACAATTCACTCATCCGCGAGCAGAGTAATGTCGTTTCATTACGAGGTAGGGGTATCCTGTAAAAAAGTGCATTGGCAAAGGTAGGTTCTAACTGTTCTTACCAAGGCCAGGCTCCCAAGGTGCCCCCGTTATAGGATCCCCTCTGTTTCCCAGTCTTCGAACCATGCATGGATCTCCGTGTCGACGTTCTCAAACCAGAAAACAAAAGGTTATCACCTTGAGTGGTGATTTCCGACAACGACTTGCTGGCACTAAGGCCATTACCACGACCGACCGTACTTGTCACCCACTCCCTATGTGTATTCTCTCTTGCCCCCGGGTATAGAGGGACTGTTGTGTGCAAGGGTTTGTGTACAATTGTTATTTACAATTGCATAAAGTAAGCGTACAATAGTTATTAAAGCAAAACAATAAATCATGTTATAAAAGCAAGGAAGGATAAAAGCATAATTTTGAGTTCTTATTGATTAAACTAATCCATCACTAAATGGGATCAACTCTCTAGCTTACCCAGTGGAGTCACCATTTGTCGCTACCGTCAAAAGAGGCGGTCGGAGCGACGCGATGGTTTTTTCGATTCGACTCGCATTTTAAAAGTGTGGTCATTACCCTTAGGATGTCCGATAACCGAACTATTCTAAGGGTGAGGTTTTCGTAAATGGGTCCTGGAGTCGCCATTAGTATTTTAACCAAAAACATTGGAAAAGGAAAAAAAAAGAAGGCTATGGTTTTAAGAAAAACCAACTTTGGTCATTACAACAAGAGTTAGGTAAGGGCGTTAGTTACGTGCGGGGAAGGTATCAGCTTCCCCACGACGCCCCTTTTGGGTTCCCTATGATGTACTATTTATTTTAAAATAATAACATTAAAATCATGCTTTTACCCTTATTTATTCATTGCAAAATTTAAATAATTGACTACATGACCCTAATAACTAATGAACAGAGAGAGTAATTAATAAAAGTGATAAAAGAGAATAAGAGGTGTAAGAACCTTTGAAGCAAGCTTTTATAAATTTGCAAGGGGTGCTTTTTGGCGATTCCCCACACTCTACACAAACACTCCTCTCTTGATCCGAAAAACTATTCGAGACTGCTTAGATGAGCTAGAATTGGACTTTTGAAGCAAGAATAGCAAGTAAACAGAATATCGGAGTAAGATCTAAAAGAATTCCAGGTTTTTTCGTGTCCTTTTCTCTCTGAACTGAGATCCTATTTATAGAAATTCGTGCCAGTAAGACTGGGACGGTCGTCTCACCGGACAAAGGTCTAGACGACCGTCTCGCCAAATGGGACGACCATCTCGTGCTTCTGGGCAGAACTCCGTTATTTTTGTGTACAGAAAGTTTTCCTATTCTAACATGGAGCCTAATAAGCATGCCTAGGGACCTTTGACGCCTTGTCCATCTTCGAACGGAAGTCTTCTGCTCTTTATTGTGAGACCGAGCAAGATTTGGGGTCTACACACAAAAAAATATTATTTCTACTTCTAGACCACTTGAACTTTTGCACATGGATCTCTTTGGACCATCAAGAAGTGTGAGTTTGAGTGAAAATCTCTATGCATTGGTTGTTGTAGATGACTTTTCAAGATTCACCTGAACATTATTTTTGAAAATGCAATCTTATACTTTCTTTGCTTTCAAAAATCTTGCCAAACTAATTTAAAATGAAAAAGGGTGTTTCATTTCTAATATGGTATCAAACCCAATTTTTCTGCACCTAGAACTCCTCAACAGAATGATGTTGTTGAAAAGAAAACAGGTCTCTTGAGGAGCTTGCTAGGACCATGTTAAATGAAAAAGAATTACCAAAATATTTTTGGGTTGATGTAGTTAGCACAACATGCCATGTATTGAATTGTGTTTTAATTAAAGTTTTTCTTAAAAAGACTTTCTATGAACTGTACAAGGGTAAAAAGTGAAACATAAAGTATTTTAAGGTGTTTGGATGCAAGGTTTTTGTATTGAATAATGGAAAGGAAATTTTGGGAAAGTTAAATTTGGGAAAGTTTGACTCAGAATCAGATGAGTTTTCTTAGGTTATTCTACAAATAGTCATGCGTATAGGATCTATAACAAAAATGCTTAAAACTGTGGAAGAACCTGTGCATGTTGTTCTTGATAAATCCCGTTCAGATGTATAGAAAAACATAACAAGTGATGCAAAAGAAGAAATTTTAATTGATAAGTCTTATCAGTTAAAATTGCCAGAGTAAACTTCTATTCAAAGAACACCTGAGAATTATGAAGAATATGAAGATAGACCAGAGGAACAATTGTCTAAAGAATGTAAGACTCCACGAAACCTCTCAGTTGACAACATCATTGGTTAAATCAATAGGGAGTTTCTACTAGACATTCTTTGAATTAATTATGTAATCATATGGCTTTTGTTTCCCAAATTGAACCTAAAACAGTAACTAAAGCATTAAATGATAATGACTAAGTAAATGCAATGCATGAGGAGCTAAATCAATTCACTAGAAATAATGTATGGGAACTAATTCCTAAACCAATTGATGGTAACATTGTTGAAACAAAATGAGTTTTTAGAAATAAATTGGATGAACATGGTATCATCACTTGAAACAAAGCTAGATTGGTAGCTAAATGATGTAATCAACAAGAAGGAATATATTTTGCTGAAACATATGCACTTGTTGCTAGATTAGAAATTGTTAGACTGCTACTTGCTTATTCTTCTATGAAGAATTTTGTGAAAGAAATGCAAGGGGAGTTTGAGATGCCAATGATGGGAGAACTAGGGTTGCAAGTCAAACAATTGAAAAGGGAAAGCTTTCTACATCAATCAAGATACTATGTAGAATTCCTCAAGAAGTTTGACTTGGAAAACTAGAAAGAAGCATCTACTCCCATGTCCACAAATTGTTATCTAGATGCTGATGAGAAAGGGAAATCTGTCGATCAAACCAAGTATAGAGGTGATGGGGACATGGCCATGAGCAAGGGCAATGATCCACTTGAAGGACTTAGAGGACCTATGACAAGGGCTAGAGCAAGGGAAACAAAGGAAGCTTTTCAACAAGTGTTTTCCATGTTATTTAAATACAAACTCACATTTCAAGGAGAAAAGACCAAAGTTGTGAATTGCATCATGGCCCAAATGAAGGAGGACTAATGTGTCATTTTGTTTCAATCTTTAAGTTTGTTTAAATAATGACCTAATCCTTTGTAAAATTGGCTGACCAAATTATGTTTTGGGTTAATCAATTAATGAACTTTAGTTTGGTTTTGTTTCAAGTTGTAATAAGAGTCCAATTGGAAACTTAGGCATCAGTCTTTGGAAGAACAAGATGGTACATAGCTGATTAACTTTTGGTTGCCACAATTTCAGTTATAATTAACATTAAGTAGGTTTCAATTCCTAGGTTAATGGATCATTATTAGCATTTATTTGCCTCCATTAAGTAGTTTTAAATTTCTAGATTAATGGATCATTATTAGGATTTACTTTTCTTTATTGAGTCTTTGTAACTCTAATGGCAAAACCTTTTTATATAAGCTGAACCGTTTTTAAATAAAAAAAGAGTTGAGTTTTATTCAAAAATATTAGAGTGAAACTCTTTTATCTTAGTGAGAGTGATTCTCCTAAGTTCTTGAGTGATTCAAGAACTCTTGGCTGTATCAAAGGACTTTCACATCTTTTGTGAGTTGCCTTCCTTAGGAAGAATGATTCTTTCGTTCGAGCTTTCATATTCACCTCTTGTCCTTTATTCACTATAACAAAAAAAAACCTCCATTTTGTGCAAATTTATTTTGTGGTCATAAATTTCGTTCTACTCATTCAAATTGAGTGTTTCTTGAGCCTAAATTGAAATTCAGAAAGAGAACTTTCACCTCATTTTTTAATCACCTCAATCAAAGTTTTATAACTTGATATATCGATGTTTCAATAAATCTGCCCAACCTTGAAACTTTCACACTTTCTAATCCACCTTCTGACTAATTTCCTAAATTTCCCGCAAAGTTCTAACCCTAAAGATCCTAAATCAGACCTTGTTCAAATGAGTTTCATATAAAGAGGGCTCATTGGTTCACTATTGTATCTTAGGACTAGTAGGCCTGACATAATGTTCAGTGTTTGCATGTGTGCTAGATTTCAATCAATACCACAGGAGTCTCATTTCATAACTACTAAAAGAATATTGAAATACTTAAAGGGAACGTTGAATGTTGGCTTGTGGTATCCTTGTTGAAAGTGATGGAGATCTTATTGAATCATTTAAACGAAGATCTTGTTGATTTGATGAAATCAAAATGAAGTCAAAGGCTACTCTGTTGCAGTCAAAGGTCACTTATATAAAAGGGTAGAGAGTTTAGTGAGTCTGCATCTTTACTTAGGTATAATCATTCTTATCTCTCTGCTGCATGAGGTATCTTCATTTAAAAGATTTTGTAAAAGCCTCTAAAACGTGTTTAATCTGTTAAAAACAAAGTATTTTGTTAAATGGTTTTTAAGTAAGCTGTTTTAACTGATATTATATGAGCTTTATCAGTTAAAATGTTCTTAACACTTTTGTAACAGGTTTTTAACTGATAGGTTTTCAAAATAATTGATTAAAACCTTTTAAAACATACACTGGAACTATTTTAGTTGATATGTCTTCGAAATAATCGATTGTTTTCATTAAAGGAGTTTTTGAAAACCTTCTGCCAGTATTTTAACTGATATAGAATTGAAATAATCGATTAAAATGACTTAGAATATTTTGAAAAGTGTTATAGCAGAATTTTAATCGATACAAACTCAAAATAATCGATTAAAATAAGTTGAAGTGTTTTGAAAGTTGTTCGGCGATATTTTAATCGATACAAATATGAAATAATCTATTAAAACAACTAAGATATTTTTCCAAAGTGTTTTAAATCGATTAAAACAAATTGTTATCAGTTAAAATCACTTTGAAAGTTTTATGAAAACTTTTGACAGTTTTTTAATGAATTAAAAGGCGAAATAATCGATTAAAACAACTTAAGGGACTTTTTACAAAGTGTTTTAATTGATATAAACGTTGTCGTATCAGTTAAAATAAATCTGGAAAATGATCAAGAACATTTTAACAGATTAAGAGAAGTTTTAACAGATTAAAACAAGACTTTTAACAAATTAAAAGATTATTTTAACAGATTAATTAAACCAGCAGTTTGGAAAATCTTCTATATAAACAAAATTGCTTGAATATTTTAAAACACATCTTTTGGCAATCAATCAAGCAATCATAAGTACTACTTTCAAGAGAGAATCGCGCAAATTTTGTGAAGTTCTTAGAAGTTCTTTCTTGAGGCAATTTTTGCATTCTTTTGGTGAAGAAACTTATTCTACGTAGTCGCATAAACCTGGTTTGGGTGTTCTAGTTTCTTCTCTTTGTTTCTTTACTTTTCTTTACTGTATTGTGAGTGCCTGGAATTGTGGACATTGGTTTCTGTGGCTGGAATTTGGCTGCAGGGTTGGTGAAAGGTATAAAAGGGATATGTCGCAGGTTCACCACTTTCAAATAAGTTCCCCTAAACAGTAATAATGCAGTACAATGGGAACCAGAATATCAATCCGTGGAAGTAATAAGAGTATATGATTGAGTTATGAATGATTCAAAGGGGAACTAAACTAAAAATGAAATTTACAATCTTAGACTAAACTAAAGTGAGGTTAAATCCTAATATGCAGTGAATGAAAATACTACAGAATGCAAAAATGGCTAAAAATATGGAAAATCACAAATCTGACCAAAAATAACAAAATCTGACCGTGATGAATAGTAACCACGGTCAGTATCGTAAATCTAACCGACGTGAACAGTAATAACAGTCAGGAATCACGGTCAGAATTTTGAGCTCTCGGTCAACATGCAAAAACTTATGAGTTTTCTCGGTCAAAAATGGAAATTAGTGAACAAAATATGTGATTTACCTATAAGAATGTAAACATAAATGAAAAACAATGCAGATGAATGAAGTTAAACGAAATTCATAAATCTGACCACAATGAACAGTAACCAAGGTCAGAAACCACGGTCAGAAATGTAAACCAGACTTGGTCAGAAATATAAACTCTCGGGCATAATGAAATTTAAAAACAATTTCTCGATCAAGAATCAAATGAAAGGTGTAAAATATATGAATGACCGAGTGAAATGTAATTATTTTTGAGTTTTGAGTTTTTAAAATGGAAAATGACCGTAGTGAACAGTAATTTCGGTCAGAAAAGTGGTCAGAAAATCAACAAAATAAAAGGTCTCGGTCAAAATGAATATATGAAGAAATGTCTCGGTCAAGATTTGAATACAGTATATAAAACGTATGATTGAACGAGAGAAATGCAATTATTTTTGTATTTTGAGTTTTTAAAACGTGAGACGATCGAGTGAGAGTGTTTTGGTGCGTATGGCTGAAAACCTGATCGAGTGACAGTGGTCACTTCGGTCAAAATGTTCAAAACAGTGGTAAATGTGTGATGTGAATGATGGAATGAGTGCAGTAATGTATATTTATGAGTTTTTCAGTATTCAAGGGGGATTTGTAGTGCAGAAAATTAAAATGAACACTTAACTACACCTAACCTATTCTAATCTCATGCTAATCTATGACAGAACCTAAAACAGTGCAGTAAAATCTATCTAAACCTAAAACTAAGCTTCTACAGAGATTAAATCAAGTAAACAAAGCAATAAAACCTATCTACCATGACTGTAAAGCAATTAAAACATCAAAACAGTAAAGTTAAAGCAGTAAATTGCAGAAAATTAAAGAAAGCAAGAACAAGAACTGTGGAGCAGATTCGGTGTAAGAAAAATTGCAAGACTACTGCATTTTTGACATTGTGAAAACCTAATTAATCAATCAAGCATTCACCATACAGTTCAACAAAGTGATTGCAAGCTTCAATCCTCAACTGAGAGACATCCACAAGCTAAAGCAAGTCAAGAACACAAGTCTTAAACAAGCTGTCACATGCGATTCAGTTCCAACAGATTTTGTTCGGTAAAAACCTAATCTCATTCATGAATTCAGTAAAGAAAAGCAATTAAAGATGATAGAAGAAGGAAATCCAGATCCAATTCGTGAAAAACAATGAAGAAGAATGAACACATACATGGAAGATTGAGATGCAAGCAAGGAGAGAGAGCCATGGTGCAGTGGAGAGAACAACTGAGAGAATTCTGATCGATTTGATTGAATCTGAACTTGAAAACTTCGACTATATGTTATTACATTAAGTTAATCTACTATATACTTCAACTAATGTATAATTACAACTTACAAGGCCCATAACCGGACCTAATCCAATAAGATGTTGAAGAGTCGCGCTGCCTTCGTTTCAGTGCAGTACCGCGCGATTCGAAAGCTTACAGTTTCCTCAATTCTTCTTCAAATGAAACGATTCCGGTCTCATTAGAAATCTTGTTAAGTTATCTTTCAAACGCCACCATTTTGAATAATTTTGGAGGTGTATAGAATTTATCATAATTATTTTACTGAGGGATGCCCGGTGGACCGACTCTGTGCGCGTAACCTCTCTTTAATAATTTATATAAAATTAAATTTAGCTTCAAATTGAGTGGTTCTTGATCCTCTCGAAAGATGAATTTGTCTAGCTTTCAATGCTTCAAAAATAATGATTTTATGATCTCTGTAGAAAAAATGATAAATAAAACAGTAAACAAATATCAGTACCCGTATACAATAAAATACAGCTAATTTATTGTTTTTATGCAGAATTTTATGTTAAGGCTTCTAAAGGCCTAGTAATACAAATTATAGTTAATTAAGCTTTATTAACATATTATAAACAATAATATAACATTATTAACTACTTAAGATGTGCTGAAAATCAGTCACATCAGTTGGTCAAGAACTGGAAGTTGGTTCTTGGTGAAGGTTTAGGTGCAAGAACTGAAATTGTGGTTCTTGTGATAGATTGGGTGTGTGATTGGAATTGTAATCTGTAAAACATTTAATCTAGTGGAACCCAACTGGAATTTGGCTGAAAACTGGACGTAACCCTGGGATTGGGTGAACCAGTATAAATCTTGGTTGTATCTTTTTAAACCTTTCTCTCTTTAATTCTGCCACTGCCTTTAATTTGATTGTTTGCTTTGTTTGATTCAAGAATTGATCAGAACTCTTAATCTTTGAAATAGATAATCTATAATTTGCGAAAATCTTTCAAAGATCAATTCACCCCCCCCTCTTGATCTCAGCCTCCTTTTCTAACAATTGGTATCAAGAGCAAGGTTCTTGAGATTTATTCAAGTCTTTCGATCCAAATGGCTAAAAATAATTTTTCTGAGGGTGCTTGTATTGATAGACCTCCACTGTTTTGTGGTACAGATTATTCATTTTGGAAGATAAGAATGAAGATCTTTATTGAATCTATTGATATAAATGCTTGGAATATTATTGAACAAGGCTCTTATGCTTTTAACAAAGAGTGGTCTAGCTTGAATGATTTTGAAAAGAAACAAATTCAAAGTGACTGTACTGCTAAGAATATCATCACATCTGCACTTAATAGAGATGAATTTTCCAGGGTATCTCATTGTCAGACTGCTGCACAGATGTGGAAAATTCTTGAAATGGCTTATGAAGAAACAACAAAGATGTGTTTGATGGTTAATTCAAATTCTCCTATGTCCAGTGTAAGTTCTGATTCTTTATCTACTATGAATTACAGTTCATTATAAGATGCTTTTTATGAAATGCATGCAGTAGCTAAGAACTTAGAAATTGAAAACAAAAGATTAAAAAGCATGAACAGTTTAATAGAAAACAAAATCACTCTTCTTGAAAAGAAAATTGTTGATGAAGAAACAAAGAATGAAAATCTAGAAATAGATAATAATTCTGATTGTATGTGTAATGATCATAAAGATTGTGAAAATTGTTCTTAGTTACAAAAGAAATTAGCATATCTAATAAAAACTGCATCTAAACTTGCACAAGGAAAAACCAGTCTTGATATGATACTTGATTCTCAAAAATTGGTTATTGATCGTGGTGGTATTGGTTTTACGCCTCTTGTTGGAAAGAAAACTAGAGCATTTAAAAACTATTTTGCATATAGTAAATTTGTTTCGTCTCCATTTATTACATGCTTCTATTGTATGAAAAGAGGTCATTCTGTTAAATTTTGTAGAATCAAGTAGTATGCTATTCCTAGAGGTAGAATGAAGTGGATTCCCAAGAATTCATTTCAAATAACCTGACTGGACCTAATGATTATAAAAAGGGTACCAGAAATATGTTAAATCTGTTTTGCAGGAACAAAATCTGGAAGTCCCTTGATATCAAATCAGCAAATTTTGATTCTGGATTCATGGATTGTGTATTTTAATTGATATAAAACTATTTTAATCAATTAATTTCACTTACAGAGTATATCAGAAAAGTTGTCCATACAATTTTAATCGATTAAAATACGAATTAATTCGATTAAAATGCTCTCAGGATTTTTAGTATGATTGTTTTAATCGATTAAAAAGGATTTATATCAGTTAAAATCATTAAAAGGACAAATTTAACCGATTATTTCTCGATCCAATCGATTATTATTCTGATATATTTCTTCCAAAACTAGATTAATCGATTGAATATCAAATTAATCGATTAATATTCTGCTTCCAGTGCAGAATTAATTGATTATTTCGATTATGTATCAATTTGTACTGCAATTACACTAATTTCTCTTTCAGGCATAACAAACTGAAGATCTCTGGTACCTTGACAGCGACTGTTCTAAACATATGACAGGTGATATTACAAAGTTTTACAATTTAAAACCAAAGAATGGTGGGACTGTTGTCTATGGAGATAATAACAAAGGAAGAATCCTTGGAATAGGTGACATCAAATGCACAAAATCAGGTATTATTAACAATGTATTATATGTTGAGGGTTTAAAACATAATTTGATTAGTATTAGCCAGCTGTGTGATAAAGGACACAAAGTTATCTTTGGTCAAGATCAATGTCAAATAATCAAATCAGATTCAGAACAGGTACTGATTACAATATTTACATGTTAGATACTAATTCTGCTAAAAATTGTTGTTTAATTTCTAAAGAGAATGATTCCTGGTTGTGGCATAGGAGGTTAGCTCATATTCATATGAATCATCTTAATAAATTGATTTCTAAAGACCTTGTAATTGGCTTACCTAAACTTAAGTTTGTGAAAGACAAAATATGTGATGCATGTCAAAAGGGCAAGCAAGTAAAGAATTCCTTTTCACAGAAAAATATTGTTTCAACATCAAGACCTCTTGAACTTTTGCATATGGATCTCTTTGGTCCTTCCAGAACTATGAGTTTAGGGGGAAATCTATATGCACTGGTTATAGTAGATGATTACTCAAGATTTATATGGACAATATTTGTAAAATTAAAATCTGATACTTTCCATATGTTTAAGAAATTTGCGAAACAAATTCAAAATGAAAGAGGCTATTTCATCTCTTGTATTCAAAGTGATCATGGGGGAGAGTTTTCAAACGAAAATTTTAATAAATTTTGTGATAAACATGGTATTAAGCATAACTTTTCTGCTCCTAGAACTCCTCAACAAAATGGTGTAGTTGAAAGGAAAAATCGTTCTCTTGAAGAGTTAGCTAGGACAATGCTTAATGAGAAACCATTACCAAAATATTTTTGGGCTGATGTCGTTAGTACTGCTTGTCATGTATTAAACTGTGTTTTAATCAGACCTTTTCTTAAAAAAACTCCCTATGAGTTATACAAAGGTAAAAAGCCGAACATAAACTATTTTAGAGTATTTGGTTGTAAGGTTTTTGTCTTAAACAATGGAAAGGAAAATCTTGGAAAGTTTGATTCCAAATCAGATGAAGGTATCTTCTTGGGTTATTCATTGAATAGTCATGCTTATAGAATCTTTAACAAAAGACTAAATACTGTAGAAGAATCTATTCATGTTGTGTTTGATGAGACTAACCCAAGTATGCAGGACAATTTTGAGTATAAAACAGAAGATGATGTTTTAACTGATAAAATGTATCAGTTAAAATTGCCAGAATCAACAATTTTTCAAAAATAGGAAGAATATATTGAAGAAGCTGAAGAGCAGTTGCCTAAAGAATGGAAGATTCCAAGAAATCTTTCAATAGACAACATCATTGGTGAAATAAATCAGGGAATTTCCACTAGAAGATCTTTAAATACATTATGCAATCACATGACATTTGTATCACAAATTGAACCAAAAACCATATCTGATGCATTAAAGGATAATAACTGGATTAATGCTATGCATGATGAATTAAATCAATTTACAAGAAATGAAGTATGGGAATTAATTTCAAAACCAGATAATGCCAATATTATAGGAACTAAATGGTTTTTTAGAAATAAAATGGATGAAAATGGTATAATTACTAGAAACAAGGCCAGATTAGTTGCTAAAGGGTATAATCAGCAAGAAGGAATTGATTTTGATGAAACATATGCTCCTGTTGCTAGATTAGAGGCTGTTAGACTTCTACTTGCTTATGCTTCGATAAAAAGTTTCAGGTTATTTCAAATGGATGTCAAAAACGCTTTCTTAAATGGCTACTTGAATGAAGAAGTTTTTGTTACACAACCACCTGGTTTTGAAGATCATATTCATCCAGAATATGTTTATAGATTAAAGAAAGCCTTGTATGGTCTCAAGCAAGCCCCAAGACAATGGTATGAAAGGTTAAGTAATTTTATCATATCAAAGGGCTATCAAAGAGGTTTGGTTGATAAGACTTTATCCCTGGAAAAATTAAATAATGATGTAATTCTAGTTCAAGTATACGTTGATGACATCATATTTGGAGCCACTAATGAGTCTTTATGTAAAGATTTTATCAAAGATATGCAGGGAGAATTTGAGATGTCTATGATGGGAGAACTCAACTACTTTCTTGGATTACAAGTTAAACAACTTCAAGGAGGAAGTTTTCTCCATCAATCTAAATACTGCACAGAGCTTTTAAAGAAATTTGAGATGTAACATTGCAAAGAAGCATCAACACCAATGTCCACCAATTGCTATCTTGATTCTAATGAAAAAGGAAAACCAGTAGATGAAATTAAATATAGAGGGCTTATTGGTTCTTTATTATATATCTCACAACAAGTAGACCTGACATTATGTTTAGTGCTTGTATGTGTGCCAGGTTTCAATTTGCACCAAAAGAATCTCATCTTACTACTGCAAAAAGGATCCTCAAATATCTCAAAGGAACTTTAAATGTTGGGTTATGGTATCCTGGTGAGTCAAAACTAAATTTAATTGGATACTCTGACTCAGATTTTGCAGGGTGTAAGCTTGATAGGAAAAGCACCAGTGACACTTGTCATCTCCTTGGAAGCAGTCTAATCTCATGGCATAGTAAAAAGCAATCATGTGTTGCCCTTTCTACAGCTGAAGCCGAGTACATTGCAGCCGGAAGTTGTTGTGCTCAATCCCTCTAGCTCAAACAACAGCTTGAGGATTATGGTTTAATTCTCAGAAAAATCCCTCTTTTATGTGATAATACTAGTGCCATTATATTAACTAAAAATCCAATTCAACATTCTAGGACAAAACATATAGAAATTAGACATCATTTCATTAGAGATCATGTTTTGAAAGGTGATTGTGAAATTTTCTTTATAGAAACTGAAAAACAATTAGCAGATATTTTTACAAAATCTCTTGCTCGTGATTGATTTTACAAAATCCGCATTGAATTAGGCATTTTAGATGCATCCAACATCACATATTTTTCAAAATCTAGTTGTTTTAATCGTTAAAAACAAGCTTTAATCGATTAAAAGCACTTATACAAAATTTTTCATACTATTTTAATCGATTAAATGTCGATTTAATCGATTAAATGAACTTAAGTTTTTAGATTTCAACTTTCATCACTATTTTAATCGATTAAAACATTATTTGTATAAATTAAAATCAGTTACAAGAACATTTTAATCAATTATACCCTATTTTTAATCGATTATTACTCTGGAAAGAAAAATTAAAGGCTTTAGTTAATGTCTGTTCTTGTAACATGCTACTAAGGCATGGTTCCCTTATCTTTACACGTGCCTATTGTATTCATTACAAATGTGTTAATGAAGATAAGTTTGAATCAACTTTGATTGGTCTTTAAATGAGTAATATATCTAGTTAAATTTTTTTTTATACTACTGGTTTCAAAAACAAATTTTGTTACATACCATGCATAGTATTTGTTTTCTTTCTCTCTTCCCTGTTTTTGATGAAGTCAAAAGGGGGAGAAATAATTGCTTTGCTTTTGATAATGATTTTTTTTCTCACTATTTTAGGGGGAGTAGTAATATAGGGGGAGAAATGGGAAAAATGATTAATTTTTGAATACTCACTAATCTATATATTCAAGTGACTTCTTCTGCAGAGATATTATTCAAAGAGGTGTTTGTCTTCATCAAATAGGGGGAGACTGAAAGTGATGAAGATCTTATTGAATCATTTAAACGAAGATCTTGTTGATTTGATATAGTCAAAATGAAGTCAAAGGCTACTCTGTTGCAGTCAAAGGTCACTTATATAAAAGGGTAGAGTGTTTAGTGAGTCTGCATCTTTACTTAGGTATAATCATTCTTATCTCTCTACTGCATGAGATATCTTCATTTAAAAGATTTTGCAAAAGCCTCTAAAACGTGTTTAATCTGTTAAAAACAAAGTATTTTGTTAAATGGTTTTTAAGTAAGCTGTTTTAACTGATATTATATGAGCTTTATCAGTTAAAATGTTCTTAACACTTTCGTAACATGTTTTTAACTGATAGGTTTTCGAAATAATCGATTAAAACCTTTTAAAACATACACTGAAACTATTTTAGTTGATATGTCTTCGAAATAATCGATTGTTTTCATTAAAGGAGTTTTTGAAAACCTTCTGCCAGTATTTTAACTGATATAGAATTGAAATAATCGATTAAAATGACTTAGAATATTTTGAAAAGTGTTATGGTAGAATTTTAATCGATACAAACTCGAAATAATCGATTAAAATAACTTGAAGTGTTTTGAAAGTTGTTCTGTCAGTATTTTAATCGATACAAAATCGAAATAATCGATTAAAATAACTTGAAGTGTTTTGAAAGTTGTTCTGTCAGTATTTTAATCGATACAAATATGAAATAATCGATTAAAACAACTAAGAGATTTTTCCAAAGTGTTTTAAATCGATTAAAACAAATTGTTATCAGTTAAAATCACTTTGAAAGTTTTATGAAAACTTTTGACAGTTTTTTAATCGATTAAAAGGCAAAATAATCGATTAAAACAACTTAAGGGACTTTTTACAAAGTGTTTTAATTGATATAAACATTGTCGCATCAGTTAAAACAAATATGAAAAATGATCAAGAACATTTTAACAGATTAAGAGAAGTTTTAACAGATTAAAACAAAACTTTTAACAGATTAAAAGATTATTTTAACAGATTAATTAAACCAGCAGTTTGGAAAATCTTCTATATAAACAAAATTGCTTGAATATTTTAAAACACATCTTTTGGCAATCAATCAAGCAATCATAAGTACTACTTTCGAGAGAGAATCACGCAAGTTTTGTGAAGTTCTTAGAAGTTCTTTCTTGAGGCAATTTTTGCATTCTTTTGGTGAAGAAACTTATTCTGCAGAGCTGCATAAACCTGGTTTGGGTGTTCTAGTTTCTTCTCTTTGTTTCTTTACTTTTCTTTACTATATTGTGAGTGCCTGGAATTGTGGGCACTGGTTTCTGTGGCTGAAATTTGGCTGTAGGGTTGGTCAAGAACTGGAAGTTGGTTCTTGGTGAAGGTTTAGGTGCAAGGATTGAAATTGTGGTTCTTGTGATAGATTGAGTGTGTGATTGGAATTGTAATCTGTAAAACATTCAATCTAGTGGAACCCAGTTGGAATTTGGCTGGAAACTAGACGTAGCCCTGGGATTGGGTGAACCAGTATAAATATTGGTTGTATCTTTCTAAACCTTTCTCTCTTTAATTCTGCCACTGCCTTTAATTTGATTGTTTGCTTTGTTTGATTCAAGAATTGATTAGAACTCTTATTCTTTGAAATAGATAATCTGTAATTTGTGAAAATCTTTCAAAGATCAATTCACCCCCCTCATGATCTTAGCCTCCTTTTCTAACACTTGTGAGTCTCAATTAAACTTAATTGAATATTCTGATTTAGATTTTGCAGGATGCAAAAGGGATAGAAAGATCACCAGTGGAACCTAGCATTTGTTAGGTAGTAGCTTGATCTCATGGGATAGTAAGAAGCAAGATTGTGTGGCTTTATCAACTGCTGAAGTGGAATATATTGCTACTAGAAGTTGTTGCACACAATCTATATGGTTGAAACAATAGCTGCAGGATTATGGTTGACTCTTCATAAAATTCCTTTATTCTGTGATAACACCAATGCAATAAATTTAACTAAAAATCCTATTCAACATTCAAGAACTAAGCACATAGGCATCACTTCATAAGAGATCATGTTTCTAAAGGTGATTGTGAAATATTTTTCATTGAAACTAATAAGCAATTAGCTGACATTTTCACAAAATCCTTAGCTCGTGATCGTCTTTACATGATTAGAACTGAATTAGGCATTTTAGATGTATTAAATATTGCATGAACTCACAACTACTGATAGAATTAATTGATATGATTGTCTTTTAATCGATTAAAATCTTGGAATATATACTTGTTTTGAAAATTATTAGTTTTTAATAGATTAGTTACTCAAAATAATCTGTTAAAATCACTTAAACAATTTTTAATAGGTTGGTCTCACTGTTTTAATCGATTCTTCATCGAATTAATCGATTAAAAGCTCTCTGGATTGTGTTTTAAATTACAGTCTCTTTGGATTACTTGATTAAGAAGTTAATCATATCACTTAATTTCACTTAAGTTACGCATTACTAAGATAAATTAATCGATCATTTGTCATTTTAATAGATTAATATTTTGCATATTGATTGATGTCGTACTCGGTCAAATAATTAAAACAGAAAAATGTAATACTAGGAAGCTTTCCTAGGTCGTTTTCCAAAGACTATGAATTTCTATCAAAGCTTGTCAATTTTTCGAATTAAAACAACAACAAAAAGGGAGAATTTTCAAATTTAAAATATTAGATGAAATAGAACAAAAGCAAATTATAAAAATGCGGATTAAAAACATATTAGAATGCAATTGATTTCCTAATTCTAATGCAGTGTCACTTATCCTAGGTTACGAAATTAATTCAGAATTAACCAACTAAACGAAGATAAATCCCAAATTGTATTCTAATCCAAAATGAATCAATTAAGCGAAGATTAATCCCAAATTAGTTTTAACCCTTATTCCAATATGAAATTAACCAACTAAGCGAAGATTAATTCCAAATTTTCCTTAACCCTTATTCCAACATGAAATTAACCAACTAAGTGAAGATTAACCCCAAATTATCCTTATACAATTGAGCATTGCATACATCACATAATCTCATCTCTAACACAAAATTAAGAAAATTGTGATATTAGTTTTGGTTTATTAAGCATAAATAGATTATAATTCAACACTGAGATTAGAAGATGAAGAGTTAAGAGAACAAATGAAATGAAATTGAAGAACAAAACCTCAAAGATCTACCTGCATTCTCCTTAGAAAATCAATACAAAGATTTAGCTATCCATGGAAAATCGAAAACGCAGAAGAAGAGACATAATTAAAATCAAAACAAGAATTTAAAATAATGACAAAAGAGTAAACAAACTTGAATACAAATTGCAGAAGATGAAAGGCAGCTATGTGGCTGCTGTGTGGTGTCTTTTTTCCTCTCAACCCTACATCTCCCTTATATAAGTAACCCTAACCCTAATCTTAATCTAGGTTTGGGCCCAACTGGTCCACAAAACACATCATAAGTTGGCTTTAGTGCAGGTTCGTGAACTTCAAATACGTCTAATATTTTCAATACTTATCCAAATTAAGCGATTCCTATCTTTTTTGAAAGCTTTTGAGTTAGCTTTAAAATGCCACCGTTTTTAATATTTTTGGAGGTCTAATCAATTTAGGAGACGTAAATTACTGAAGCATGTCCATGGGGCCAGCCTGGTGCGCTTGACCCGTTTTGGATAATTTATGTAAAATCTAATTTAGCTTCGAATTGAATAATTCTAGATCCAATTGAAAGCTGAATGTGTTTAGTTTATTATGCCTCCAAAATCATGATATTTGGAGCTTTGTAGAAAAAATGATAAATAAAACAGTGAACCAATATTTGTACTCGTATAGAATAAAATATGACATTCGGCCTAATTTTCTAAGCCTAAAATTGCTTTTAACTGTAATATGACATCTGACCCAATCTTCTAGGCTCAAAATTACTTTAAACTATTCTGAAAGTAATAATGAGCAAAAATTAGATCAAATAGATTCAAATTAATTAAAATCTGAATTATTGACCCAATGAAGCCTAGTTAATAAAAATTCACTAATAATAGAAAGTTAAGCCCAAAACACTAATTAAAATAAGTTCAGAAAGGGAAGAAAATATGAGAATATAATGACTCATCAAAGAACCCCACACTTAGCCTTTTGCACTCCTGGGAAAAATCAAGAAGCAAAGCAAGGAAATAAATTCAAAAACATTAAAGAAAGTCATGCAAAGGACAAAAATAAAAACAAAGACAAACAAAAACATAAACATAAACAGATATACATACTCCTCAATGAAACCTGGGAAACAAAAGGAATAGACAACCTCCAACATTCAAAGAGTCAAAGAAACCGGACATCTATGGACATCGTCCAAACAATTCAAAACATGTCAAGAAAATCAATCTGCTCAAGAGGTGAATGAAAAGCAATAGAACCTCACAAGATATGCACTGTATCACTCAAGTGTTTAGGCTACTATTTACTCTCAAAGCACTCATGAAAATCAAGCACCACATAGACTTGGAAAGCCTCTAAAATCAATAACCAAAAACACATGCACAAAAGGATTAAAGGTCTTTCCAAGGTTGTAATGGGGCCAAGGACAAGGTGGAGGATATCATATGGGACATAGCTAAGAACCTTAGGAATTAGAGGAATAATAGGGAATAAGTAAAAAATAAACATCAGAGCATGCTCAAAGACCTCTAATACCAATCCTTTCAATTTCCTTTTGCTCAACAACACTTTTCTTTCTTTTGAACTTCTTTTTTATTTTCACGTTTTTTTTAAATTAAATTGCATAAACTGTACATTAAGGAACCAACTAGCCAGTATATCATCCAATGAAAACACATACGTACACTTATTCAGTTATTCCCAAAACAATTCCAAAGCTCCAAAAATCCCTAAGGTTAATGTAATCATGGGTTTTTCACTTGAGGCTTGTAATGAGCTTTAAAAGAAGTGAAGGGAAACATAGGCTCAAAGGGGCTATCAAGGGAATTGATTCAGGGTAGGCTTATTTGGCTAGAGGTTAATCACAACACAAATTGCCTTAATCAGCTCCAAACATGCATGTGAATCGAGAAACATAAAAAAGAGTCAAGCTAAGGCCACTGTGCAAGCAATCAAGAGGCATAACACACAAGAAAGAAATAATCGAGAATGGCTCAAAACCTCACATAGGATAAATCTGTCACTTCCAAATCAACCTCTCAAACCTCAAAATCAACTTGACATGCAAAGAAGAACAAGGATTTTAATCCATAAAATATCAAGCAACTCATATCAAAGAGTGAAGAAAGTGCCTACTACCTATACAAAACCCAGAAATCAAAGAAAAATATGCAAAATTGTACACAAAACATAGAATAAAAACCTATAATCCTACATCTCCCACCCCACACTTAAATCAGACAATGTCCTCAATGTAAACACAATCATATCCACTAAAGAAATAGGACAAGCAAGATAAAAGAGTTGAAGGGGAAAGAAGAACTCCCTGATCATGGTGGGAATTTCTTATAATCAATGCACACCCTCCAATTGTTTTGCACTCTTGATGGAATCAACTCATCCTTTCTCATTCTTCACCACAATGATGCCTGTTTTCTTTGGGACAAACTGAACTAGACTCACCCATTAACTATCAAAGATGGGGTATATGATCCCAACCTATAGAAGCTTGGTCACCTCCTTTTTGACGACGTCTAGATTCACCGGGTTGAGCCTCCTTTGTGGCTGTCTCACTGGTTTGGCTCCATCCTCCAACAAAATCCTATGCATGCATTTGAACGGGCTAATACCAGGAATGTCTTCCAAGATCCATTTAATGGCCTATCGCTACCGTCAAAAGAGGCGGTCGGAGCGACGCCATGGTTTTGTTTGACTCGCGTTTTTAAAAGTGTGGTTCAACGCCTTTAGGTTGTTTGATAACCGGGTTGGACCTAAGGGCAATGTTTTTGAAAGGGTTTGAGGAGTCGCCACCAATGTTTTTACCAAAAACATTGGAAAAGGAAAAAGAAGGCAATGATTTTTTGAAGAAAAACCAACTTTGGTCATTACAATCAGAGTTAGGTAAGGGAGTTAGTTACGTGTAGGGAAGGTATTAGCTTCCCTACGACGCCCCTTTCAGGTTTCCTATGATGGACCATTTTTATAGAGAAATATGAACTTTAAAACTACGCTTTTACCCTTATTTATTCATTGCAAAAATTAAGTTATCGACTACATGACCCTTAATAACTAATGCACAGAGATATTATCTAAAAAGCAGTAAAATAGAGAAAGAGGTATGAAAGAACCTTTGAAGCAAGCTTTTATATATAATACTCTTGAAAATGGCGCTTTTTGGCAAATCCCACGCTCTACAATGATGTTCGCTCTTTTCTTGCAACACTTTAGAACGCTTTCTAAGAACTCTGGAAATGCTTCCTAGGAGAGTATTTTGAGAATTGTACAGTAGGAGAAGATGTAGAATTGTGTCAAAAGAGTGAGAAGGTTCCCCCATTTTATAGGAATTTGCACCTGTCAGGTCGGGACCGCCGTCTCGCCAAACGAGACAGTGGTCTCACCTTCGGCAAGTGGCGAGATGGCTATCTCGCCAAACGAGACGACGGTCTCACCTTCGACAAGTGGCGAGACGGCTGTCTCGCCAAATGAGATGGCAATCTCGCCCTTAGCCAACGGCGAGACGGTAGTCTCGCTAAACGAGACAGCGGTCTCGACCCTTTGGGTGAAATTTCTTATTTTTCGTGTACAAAAATCCTTCCTATTCTAATATGGGGCCTATTGATCAATCCTAGGGACCTTTTAGGCCTTGCCCATCTTCGAACGAAAGTCTTCTGCTCTTTATTTTAAAGTCGGGCAAGATTTGGGGTCTACATGACCTTTTTTCCGCAATTTAAGCACTTGCAACAACTTCTCGTCTTTATCATCAGTGAGGGAGGTGGAAATGATCAACGATAGTCTCTCATCATCCTCCAAGTAATCATACTTAAGGTTCTCCGGTAGGGGTATTAGTTTTGGTATGGGTGTTGGCTGAACAACAGAAGGAACCAGAGAAGGGGAAGGAATGGGTTCCATAGCCTATACCTCAACCTGCAAGTAAGATTCATGTGTACTTCCTGCAACAAGGTTAGTGCATTCTGATCTATAAATTAAAATGAAGAGGTACAACACCAAAAGCATCAGATTCATGTGCATGATCAGAATGTGTATCAGCATTTGTATCAGTCATGTCAGCATTTGTATCAGTCATGTCAGCATTTGTATCAATATCAATATTCAGAAATTGATAAATCCAAGAACTACACACTTCAGAATCAGTACATGCAAGACAGGTGAAGGAATTATGTAGAGATAGGAAGTCAACATCATGAAAGAATTCAAATACATGTTCATCAATTAATTCATCAATCAAATCAACATGAAAGACAAAATGATCCTCACATGGGTGTTTCATGGCATTTAGAATATTAAAGCGCACTACAATGTCATCAAATTCCATGGATAAAGTCCCTGCATGCACATAAATTCTGGTTTGTGTGGTCTTTAAAAATGGTCTGCCTAAAATGATGTGTGCAGAACCATGTGAAAATCCCTCATCCATATCAATAATATAAAAATCAGCAGGGAAAATCAACTCACCAACCTTAACTAAGATATCCTCAATGAAACCTGTAGGGTGAGTAACACTCCTGTTTGCCAACTAAATAACTATACTCGTAGGTTGCAGGGGTCCAAGAGAAAGAGATTTAAATAAAGATAGAGGCATGACATTAATTGAAGCACCCAAATCAAGCATAACATTTTCAAATTTATAATTACCTATGATACAAGGTGTAGACCCCAAATCTTGCCCGACTTCACAATAAAGAATAGAAGACCTCCTATTCGAAGATGGACGAAGCCTAAAAAGCCACTAGGAGAGACTATTAGGCCCCATACTAGGATATGAGGGATTTTCGGCACGAAAATAAGGTTTCTCATTGGGCGAGACGACAGTCTCGCCACCTGCGAATGGCGAGACGGCGGTCTTGCTTTCCAGGATGGCGTTCTCGCCACCTGCGAAGGGCGAGATGGCGGTCTCGTTTGGCGAGACGGCGGTCTTGCCACTTTGCCAGGGCGAGACAACGGTCTTGTTTGACGAGACGGCGGTCTTGACCCTGTTAGACGAGACGACGGTCTCGACCTGTCAGGCGCGAAAAACTATAAATAGGGGGTGTCATTCCCTCATTTTCACACCACCACACACAGAGTTTCTCCTCCTTCTCTCTAAAAATCACCTAGGTTTCTCTCTCTAGAATCCCTCCGACGCATTTCCGGAGCTTCTGAGTGTTTTTGTGAGTGTTTTTTGGCGTTTCGAGAAGTTCCCGACGCTGTGTAGAGTGAGGGGTTGCCACAAAACACCTTTTTTTTAAAGAATTAATATAAAAGCATGCTTCAGAGGTTTATATTCTCCCTCTATACTTTTATCGCTTTAATTTTAAATTATGCAATAGATACTAGGGCCATGTAGTCGTAATTTTAAATTTCGCAGAATAAAAGGGTAAAAGCGTAATTTTCATCGGTTTAAATATTTTTAAATAGCTGGCCTGTCATAGGGAACCCGAAAGGGGCGTCATAAAGGAACTAACACTTCCTTTATACGTAACTAACTCCCTTACCCAACTCTGGTTCTAACGACCAAAGTTGGTCTTTCGAAAACCAACGCCTTTTAACTCCTTTTCCGATGTTTCCGGTAAAAACATCGGTGGCGACTCCACAGAACCCTTCAAAACCAGCTCTTGGATTAGCCCAGTTATCGGACAATCCAAGAGCGCCTTTTCGAAAACCTCGCCCCTAGGTTTAGCCCGGTTATCGGACAACCTAAAGACGTTGTAACCACCAATAAAAAATGCGAAAATCAAGAGGGTTGAAACCATCGCGTCGCTCCGACCGCCTCTTTTTGACGGCGGCGATAGATGGTGACTCCGCTGGGGAAGCCTAGAGAGTTGATCCCATTGAGTGATGGGCCAACTAAAAGTAAATAAACCTAAGAAATCACGCTTTTACCCTACCTTGTATTATAACATGTTTTAATGCTTGGCTTTAATAACTGTTGTTTGTTTATATCTACGCAATTGTTTGAAATACAAACTGTACACAAACTCTTGCACACTACAGTTCCCTCTATACCCAGGGGCAAGTGAGAAATCCATAGGGAGTGGGTGGCAGGTACAATTCGCTGTAGTGATGGCCTTGTGCCCACCAGTGTGATCGGAAACCACCACTCAAGATGATAACCTTCCTCTTTTGGCACAAAGACTGACTATGGCCTTAGTGCTAAGCATGGTCAGAAGGCTGGAGAGTGGGGACCCTATAATGGGGGCACCTTGGGAGCCTTAGCCTGGTGAGAACAGTTAGAACCTACCCTCGCCAATGCACTTTTCTGCAGGAAAACCCTACCTCGTGATAAAAATGAATTCTCGCCTGTTCGTGGATGATCGAATTGTGTGTGCATATGTTTGCTGCATTTGTTTGTTGCATAGCATAAACAAACAACAAAAATCTCAAAAATACTTTCGGAAATAAACGCCCTTATCTCGGACAGTCTGCCTTTTAGCTAGCCTGGTTTCAGGTTCTTTGCAAGCTAAGTAGCCACGCAGTTCCGATAGAAGAGATAAGGGACGCTAACTATTCTTTCACATAAAGCCGCATTTTATCTCAGACAGTCTGCCTTTTAGCTAGCCTGGTTTCAGGTTCTTTGTAAGCTAAGTAGCCACGCAGTTCTGACAGAAGAGATAAAAGGCTATAAAAAAAAATAATAATAAAAAAATACAAACCAGAAAATAAATCAACTTCTCACAAAGTCGTATCATTCATATTGCAACATGTCATAAGTGGAAAAACCAAGAGAAAACAATAAATGCATAAGGAAAGTATGCATACGCATCATTTTAATAAATCCCTAAAAAGTGGGTCTTAGAAGCGTTGTTTGGGAAAATTACTGGGCCAAATCCCCTTCGGGTATTTGCAACCTGATTCCTCACCTTTTTCTCTTCGTTTTGATATGCTGTGCGTCCAAATCGGACATCTCAGTTAAAAGTTATGCCACTTTGAACATCTATCGCCCTTTTGTACTGGTGCATGCATAAATACATTCATTCTAGGGAGCACTAGATATCCCTAAGACAATGGCGAAAGAGGCCCCGAGCACATTTGTAACCTTCGCGACAAGGAAGGAACGAGTGTACTAAGGTGTGATGGTGACCCCCATTATACTTGTCAAGTCTGTAATAGGGAAGGAACCATTACACCGAGGTGGGTATGATACCCCACAAAGCATAAGCTTTAAGGAGGATACCTAAGCCATTGTCTTAAGGAATATCCATCTCATAAATCATTTGTTTTAAACAATAAAAATATTTTTGCATTCTAGAAAGCGACTGGTATTCTTCATGCCCTCATCCGCATACAAAAAAAACACAAAACCCCAAACACTATCATACATCATGTTAGAAAATAAAACATGATAATGTTTAGGAAAAAACAAACACTTACATACATGCATCCACCAAACTTCCTCAATACCATGAAAAGAGGAATTATGGCATTCGCATGCCATGCATGGGAAGTCAAAAAGAAAATAAATAGAAATTCTAACCTGCCTATGGGTTCATTTAGGCTTCTCCACTTTTTTAAAAAAAAATGTACTTCAAAACATTGCATTGAGGAATGTACACTGTCTGGATGAAATAAATAAAATTGTTTGTTTTCATCATCTCTTCAAGTGTCTATTGCATTCATAAATTGCATTCATAAATTGTATTCATTCTCACTTTAATAATAAGATAATAAAAAGAAAGGATTAATTGATGTGCTTTCCATGAATTGGAATAAGATGAAGAGCAAACCTTTTGTCGTCAAGTTCTCTCCAATGGTTGATCCGCCTAAAGAGGATAATAGGACTCAACCGTTGGGTATCCAAGTTAATAAGGAAGAGGGGGCAAGGATGCCGTTACATTTATTTATGTCTCAAACCAAATAAAATTGTACCATGGAGATACGCAAAAACACCGCCCATTAGTGAGGATATCTCCAGCATAGCCAACATTGGGGGGCAGGATTAGAAGTAGAAGAATCTACTCCCCGAGGAGCTACCGAGACAATGCTCCCAAGAATAAAGGAAAAATAATAAGATCGAAGAAAAACATAA
>OY731400.1:26314888-26405059 GCA_963425845.1 Sphenostylis stenocarpa | reverse complement strand
AGAGAGAAGGGAGAGTTATGTTGATTCCGTGTGGAAATGAGGGGGAGGACCCTTATTTATAGTTTTTCGCGCCCGACGTGTCGAGACCGCCGTTTCCTTCGACGTGGTCGAGACCGCCGTCTCGTTCATGGCAGAGGGTTGAGACCGCCGTCCGGATAATCCGCACCGCCGTCTCGACTAGGTAGAAACGAGACCGCCGTCCGGAAAATCCGTACCGCCTGTCTCGACCTTTGCAGAACCGAGACCGCCGTCCGGAAAATCCCGACCGCCGTCTCGACCTTGGTAGAGACGAGACCGCCGTCTCGGAAAATCCGCACCGCCGTCTCGACTCTTGCAGAGACGAGACCGCCGTATGGACGACCCAATCGAGACGGCGGTCTCGTCCTGGCGTTGAGACGAGACGGCGGTCTGGTCCTTCCAGACGGCGGTCTCGTCCCTTCAGGGCGAGAAACTTTATTTTTCGGGCCAAAAAACCCTCCTATCTTAGTACGGGGGCCTAATAGTCTCTCCTAATGGCTTGTTAGGCTTCGGCCGTCTTCAAATAGGAAGCTTTCTAACTTTATTTGGAGGCCGGGCAAGATTTGGGGTCTACACTCACATTGAACTCGTCGAGGGTGGTAGTCCGGTATTCCCCACCCATGAAATAATTCACCATCTTGGTGGGTGGCAGGCCCGGGACCATGGAGGGAGCCTCGGCGTAGGAGATGGAGGCCAAGAACTCTAGTACCGCCTGAGGGTACACGTGGGTAGGTGGAGACTACAGCAGAAAGCCCCACCCAATGCTGTCTATGTGGGTCCGGACATCATCCTCCCACCCGAACTCGGTGAGGATACCGAAGTCTACTCTGAACATGGGGTGCCATGAATATTCCCGGATGTGCTCGAGGCGGGCCTGGTGTTGCGGCGAAAGCTGAGTGGGGTCTTGAGGGGCTGGTGCCGAGGAACTGCTGGCACCGACAGTGTCTCTTCTCTTCTTGGAGGGGTTTCCACGGAACATATTGACCCGGAAGTGCTTGGAAGTGATGAATCTGAGAGTTGGAGGTTCCGGAGTGCAGGGAGTTGTGAGGAACCCCCCCCCATCGCACCCCTATTTATAGGGGATTTTTCAAAATTCGGGACCGCCGTCTGGGAAGTCGAGACAGGGGGTCTCGATTTTTCGTAGGTCGAGACGGTCGTCTGGGTTCTCGAGACGACGGTCTCGACTTTGGGTTCAAACGAGACGGCCGTCTCGCCAAGCGAGACGGCCGTCTCGCCAAGCGAGACGGCCGTCTCGATTTTACCTAAGTCGAGACGGTCGTCTCATAGGTCGAGACGGCGGTCTCGATTTGCTGAGGACCGAGACGGCGGTCTGGAAATCCCAGACGGCCGTCTCGAATTTTTGGTAAAGTTTTTTTTTTTTAATGTAAAATAGGACCTGGTTCAAAAACATATTATGCTTGCAATGGTTTTATGTTTGATGTTCTATAATGCCTATTTTAATTAATTTTTCAGAAGTATTTAACTGACGTGTCTCCTTGCGTCGAGTGCCTCCTGATCTACCGTGCTTATTCTCTGGTGTACCATGTCGGACTTCTTGTGACCGAAGGATAATTTCTTTCTTTCTTTTCTTTTTTTGTTCCCTTTTTTTTGTAGAGCACTCTTTGCCATGTAGTGTCTCTTTTTCTCCACTCTAGGGGTTTCAATCCTCTTGTTGACTATACGCCTCCATATTCCCAAATTAATTATTAGAATATTGTTGTGAGGGTCAAGAGAAAAGAAGTAAAGAGGTAAAAATCAATGGCTTGTGTTTTAGAAGGTTGATTTTTATCTAGAAAGTGGTTTTTGTAAGCATGGCTGGCTAGGGTTAGGCTTAGGTGTTTGGGTTTCGTCTAGGCAAACGTTTTTCCCTTTTTTTTTTGTACTTGCGCCTCTTAGTTTTATTTCCATTGCTTTTAATGGCTAACTGATTTCCCTAGATCGCCCTTCGGGTTTTCGAACTAGGATATCTTGTTTTGGCCCTAACTTTTGTCTAGGTTCCCTTCTCTTGTATTTTTTGGAGAATCC
This sequence comes from Sphenostylis stenocarpa, assembly GCA_963425845.1. Lineage (NCBI taxonomy): Eukaryota > Viridiplantae > Streptophyta > Magnoliopsida > Fabales > Fabaceae > Sphenostylis > Sphenostylis stenocarpa. The sequence goes on along the minus strand of OY731400.1, from coordinate 26,403,016 downwards.
TAGCGGACCTTATTTTGTAACCGTAACTTTTGCCTAGGCTACCCTTTATTTTTGTTCGGGTGTCCTACCGGGTGGACCCTATCTTTTGCATAGCCCCCTTAGTGGGTTTCCTACCGGGTATTTTGCCCTCTTTTTTTTTTTTTTTTTTGCCTTTGGCTTTTATTGGCTTTTTTTGTATTTTTTTTTTGTTCACAATATTGGCGAAGCATGACTTTCTTTTATGGTGATGTAAAGTCTTATTTTTATGTGCTTCTAATCAACTAGCTTGACTGTAATGACAATGGCGAATATTGATTATTTGGATGCGCTTTTTATTCTTCTTCTTTTTTATTTACTTAGACAGAGTCATTTATGAGGTCTAGTCAGAAATAGAGAGAAGAGAAGCAGATAGTAAGAAGTATTCTTTATTAATTAATAAGGGAATATGTGCCCTAAAATGCCCGGGGGTCGGGCTAGCCCCGGGGGATAATCTCTAACAATCCTGGGGTTTACATCCCTTAAATGAAGAAAACGATCTCCTAATGACTAGGGTAGCTCTTGACGCTTGCACCCCTCCACTTCGGAAAATTTGCTTGAGTGTGCGGGGGGGAGACTTCCCTTTTCTTCTTTCCGCTCGGCCCTTAGTAGGGTCATATCCTAGGCCATACTTGAAAGGATTGTCCTTGAATTCTAGGGGCTCCCTCATGCCTTGGGAATCTGCCCCCAGTCCTTGGCCAGGATGGTAGCCATGCTTCAATCATGCGGGCTACCTTTGTGTTTTTGGGAAGTCGCTCTATACTAGCAATTTTGAGCGCTTGAAAAGATGTTTCAAGGGCCTCTTCAGCCGCATCCACATAAGGTTGGGTAGACGGTCCACTGATCAAAATGTCGTCTTCTGCTTGGACCGTGACCAATTTGTCATCCACTATGAACTTGACTTTTTGGTGGAGCGTTGAAGGTACTGCCTTAGCGTCATGAATCCAAGGCCTGCCGAGGAGACAACTATATGTTGGAGTAATATCCATTACATGGAAATCGACGTTGAAGATAGTGGGTCCAACTTGGATTGGCAAATTAACTTCTCCCACTACTTCTCGTTTAGATCCGTCAAAGGCTCGAACGATGGTGCTGCTTGGGCGCAGACGGGTTCCTTGGATAGTCAACTAGTCCAGTGTGCACTTGGGCATCACGTTCAAGGATGACCCGTTATCCACAAGAACTCTGGCAATGAGGTACTCCTTCCATTTAACTGAGATATGTAATGGCTTGTTGTGGTTTGACCCCTCAAGGGGGAGTTCTTCCTCTGTGAAGGTGAGGTGATCGCTTGCCGTGATGTGACCGATGATCCTCTCAACCTTTTCTTGGGATATGGTATGAGGTACGTGCGCCTCGCTCAAGACCTTCAGCAGGGCGTTTCTATGCGATTTCGAGCTCATTATTAAAGATAACAACGTAATCTTTGCAGGTGTACGATTGAGCTGGTCTATGATGGAATACTTGTTTTGCCTTATACACTGGAGTAATTCCTCTGTCTCCTCCTTGGATTCTTTATTTTCTTTTTCTTCTTTGGTCTTTTTATTTTTTCCTTTATTCTTGAGGACATCTTCATGTGTGTCCTTGGGGGAGTAGATTCTTCCACTTCTAGTCATGCCCCCAATGCTGGCTATATTTTTTATTTCTTCTTTTATTGGTGAAGATTCTCCATATCTCCACAGTACAACTTTATTTGATTCGTAGGGGAAAGGACGTGGCATAAATAATCGCACCGGTGTCCTTGCCCCCTCTTCCTTATTCTTGAGTACCAACGATCGAGGCTTATTATCCTCTTACGGCGAGTCGACCATTGGGGTAAGCTTTATTAGGAGTGGCCTTCTCTCCATTCTTCTGATTTGGAAGACGTGTCAGTTAATCCTTCCTTTTTATTATCTTATTTATTAAGCGCAAAGGAGGGGAAATTAAATATGCAAATGAATGATATGCATGCGAGTAGACAATTGTAGAATAAAGAAGAATTTCATTTATCCATTTAGAAGGTGTACATTCCCCTACTCCATACTATGAAGAAACTTTTGGCAAAAATGGAAAAGCCTAAAGAAACCCACAGGCGGGTCTTGATCTCTATGTAATTCCCTTTCGGCTTCCCGGACGTTACGAGCAAGTGCTTCGCTTTGCTTTTGGACTGTCTGGCTTATGTCTTCACTATATTTTTGAGCCTCTTCGATCTTCGCCTCTTGATGGACGACCAAGGCTTGCAGTTCATCGAGCTTTGCAACGACTCAGTCTTTCTCTTGTAGTACTTGGCCGTACTGAGCTAGCCCGTCTCTTTCTTTGCAGCGTAGCTCAGCGAGACTTTTGTTGAGTCTCCGGTTGGCCTCTCGCTCTTGGCGTATTTCTGACCGAGTGTTGGTGAGTTCTTGCAATAACTCCTTGATCGTCTGAGCCTGTTTTGCTGATTCGGCCTCAAGGTGTGCAGACTTGGCGGTTATCTCTTGAATTTGACTATCCGAGCAGGTTCTGGCAGTTTTGGATGCTCGGATAGCTTGCTCGTTTGAGTCAGCACACTGGTCCTTGAGGCGCTCTATTTCATGATCCTTTTTCTTGCATTGCCTTTGTAGACCATCTATGGTGAGGATAGATTCTTGCTCTCTTTCTTCAAGGGCCCTCATCTGGGCTCCCATGATTTCTATCCTCTGGGTCAAGGCGTCGACTTGAGCCTGCAGCTCTTCACTATTGGCGCTTGTAATGAGTGTGGTGGATGGTTGAGACATCCCTCTTCTTTGTCTCCACACCTCGTAGTCACTGGAGATAGTCACTCGAGCTTTTCCTAGCTCTCTATCTCCCATATAGACTGGTCTCTCCCATGCTCTTCTCACAACTAGTGAGTTGGCGATTGTGCATGGGTCTCCGAAGAAACATAGTCCTCCGAGTTCCCCCTGAAAAATGGTAGTTTGAGTCCTCATGAGCTGCCTCATAGCTACTCTAGGTGAGTAGGCTATGCAACCCCTGAGTCCTATCTGTTAGAAAAAGAGGCTGAGATCAAGAGGGGGGGTGAATTGATCTTTGAAAGATTTTCACAATTAACAGATTATCTATTTCAAAAATTAAGATTTCAGATCTGTTCTTGAATCACACAGCAGGCAATCAAAAAATAAATGCAGCAATAGAATTAAAGAAAAGAAAGGTTTAGAAAGATATCACCAAGGTTTATACTGGTTCACCCAATCCCAGGGCTACGTCCAGTCTCCAGCCAAATTCCAGCTGGGTTCCACTAGATTGAATATTTTACAGATTACAACCTTAACCTTACACTCAAATTACCACAAGAACCACAATTCCAGTTCCTGCACCTAACCTTTCACCAAGAACCAAATTTCAATTCTTGACAACCTCTACAACCAAATTCCAGCTGCAGAGAAACCAGTGCCCACAATTCCAGGCACCAACAATACAAAAAAGAATGTAAAGAAACAAACAGAAGAAACTAGAATGCTCAAACCAGTTTTATGCAATTCTGCAGTAAGTTGTTTCTTCTCAAAAGAATGCAGTTTTGCCTCAAGAAAGAAATGTTTTGAACTTCACAAAAACTAGCGCGAATCTTTCTTGAAAGAAGTACTTTTGATTGCTTGAATGATAGCAAAAGGATGTGTATCAGATGTATTTTAAAATGATCAAGCAACTCTGTTTATATAGAAGATTTTCAAAACTACTGGTTTAATTAATTTGTTAAAATAATCTTTTAATCTGTTAAAAGCCTTGTTTTAATCTATTAAAACTTCTTTTAATCCATTAAAACGTTCTTGATTATTTTCCATATTTGTTTTAACTGATACGACAACGTTTATATCAATTAAAACTCTTTGCAAAAAATCTTCTAATTTGATTTAATCGATTGTTTCATGTTTCAATCGATTAAAACACTGCAAAACTTTCTTGTAAACTTTTCCAAGTGATTTTAACTGATAAAAATAAGTTTTAATCGATTAAAACGATGTGTAGAAATTTCCTTACGTTATTTTAATCGATTGAAACGTGTTTTAATCGATTAAAATAATTCTAATCGGTCATAACTCAATTCTGATCGATCATATCTGATTCTTATTGGTTATAAACGCATTCTGATCGGTCATACTGTACTCTAAGTGGTTTTAATCGATTGTTTCAAAGTTATATCGATTAAAATACTGCCAAAACACTTCTCTTAACATTTTGAGTGATTTTAATCGGTTATTTCGAAGTTGTATCAGTTAAAATACTGACAGAAGGTTTTCAAAACTTTCTTTAATGAAAACAATCGGTTATTTCGAAATTATATCAGTTAAAACCTTGTTATAAAACTGTTAAGAACATTTTAGTTGATAAAGCTTATATGCTATTAGTTAAAAATAGTTAATTCAAAAGTTTTTATCAAAATACTTTGTTTTTAACAGTTTAAACGTTTTTAGAGGCATTTTGCAAAATCTTTTAAGTGAAGAAACCTCATGCAGCAGAAAAGATAAAAATGATTATACCTAAGCAGAGCTGCAGACACACTAATCCCTCTACTCTTTTATCTAAGTGACTTTTAACTGCCACAAAGTTTCCTTTGACTTCATTCTTGACTTCATCAAATCAACAAGATCTTTGCCAGAGTATTTCAATAAGATCTTCATCACTTTCACTATCAAGGGTACGTTCGGGTAGTCTCCACATCTGATGAGAACTGGGCCAGGTCGGAACCAAGGGCAGACCCAGGATGAACGGTTCACTGTAGTGATGGCCTTGTGCCCACCGGTGTGATCGGAAACCACCACTCAAGGTGATAACCTTCCTCTTTTGGCAACAAGACTGACTATGGCCTTGGTGCTAAGCATGGTCGGAAGGCTGGAGAGTGGGGACCCTATAATGGGGGCACCTTGGGGGCCTTAGCCTGGTGAGAACAGTTAGAACCTACCCTCGCCAATGCACTTTTCTGCAGGAAAACCCTACCTCGTGATAAAAACGAATTCTCGCCTGTTCGTGGATGATCGATTTGTGTGTGCATATGTTTGCTGCATTTGTTTGTTGCATAGCATAAACAAACAACAGAACAAAAATACTTTCGCAAATAAATGCCCTTATCTTCGACAGTCTGCCTTTTAGCTAGCCTAGTTTCAGGTTCTTTGTAAGCTAAGTAGCCACGCAGTTTCGACAAAAGAGATAAGGGATGGTAACTATTCTTTCGCATAAAGCCACATTTTTATCTTGGACAGTCTGCCTTTTAGCTAGCCTGCTTTCAGGTTCTTTGTAAGCTAAGTAGCCACGCAGTTCCGACAGAAGAGATTAAAGGCTATAAAATAAAATAAAAATAATAAATGATAAATCCAAAATAAATAAAATAATAATAACAAAATCAAAACATTTATAAAAATAATTTTGACAAAGTCATATCATTCATATTGCATCATGTCATAAGTGGAAAAACCAAGAGAAAAAATAAATGCATAAGGAAAGCATGCATGCACATCATTTTAATAAACCTCCAAAAAATGGGTCTTAGGAGCGGTTTTTGGGAAAATTACTGGGCCAAATTCCCTTTGGGCATTTGTAGCTTGGTTCTCCACCCTTTTCTCTTCGTTTTGACATGTTGTGCGTACAAATTGGACAACCCAATCAAAAGTTATGTCACTTTGAACATCTATCGCCCTTTTGTACTGGTGCATGCATAAATACATTCATTTTAGGGAGCACTAGATATCCCTAAGACAATGGCGAAAGAGGCCCCGAGCACATTTGTAACCTTCGCGACAACGAAGGAACGAGTGTACTAAGGTGTGATGGTGACCCCCATTATACTTGTCAAGTCTGTAATAGGGAAGGAACCATTACACCAAGGTGGGTATGATACCTCACAAAGCGTAAGCTTTAAGGAGGATACCTAAGCCATTGTCTTAAGGAATATCCATCTCATAAATCATTTGTTTTAAACAGTAAAAATCCTTTTTGCATTCTAAAAAGTGGCTAGTATTCTTCATGCCCTCATCCGCATACAAAAAAACACAAAATCCCAAACGCTATCATACATCATGTTAGAAAATAAAACATGATAATGTTTAGGAAAAAACAAACACTTGCATACATGCATTCTCCAAACTTGATCCTCATAACATGCATTTAATAATAGACAATCGAAGAAGTGGACATTCCTCAATACCATGAAAAGAGGATTAGGGCATTCGCATGCCATGCACGGAAAGTCAAAAAGAAAATAAATAGAAATTCTAACATGCCTATGGGTTCATTTAGGCTTCTCCACTTTTAAAAAAAAAATGTGTACTTCACAACATTGCATTGAGGAATGTACACTGTCTGGATGAAATAAAATTGTTTGTTTTCATCATCTCAACCGTCTATTGCATTCATGAATTGCATTCATAAATTGCATTCATTCTCACTTTAATAATAATAAGATAATAAAAAGAAAGGATTAATTGATGTGCTTTCCATGAATTGGAATAAGATGAAGAGCAAACTTTTTGTCGTCAAGTTCTCTCCAACGGTTGATCCGCCTAAGGAGGATAATAAGCCTCAACCGTTGGGTATCCGAGTTAATAAGGAAGAAGGGGCAAGGATGTCGTTACACTTGTTCACCCCATACATCAAATAAGGCTGCACCATGGAGATATGTAAAAACACCGCCCATTAACAAGGATATCTCCAGCATAGCTGCCATTGGGGGCAAAATTAAATAGAAGAATCTATTCCCCCAAGGAGCTGTAAGATGACGCTCCTACAAATAAAGAAAAAATAAAAAGATCGAAGAGAAACATAATCCAAAGAGGAAATTGAATAGACTTTGGATTCACGACGCTGAGGCAGTTCTTTCAACGCTCCACCAAAAGAGACAAACTCACTGTAGGCAATAAGCTGGTCACAAAGACGACATTCGGATCAGCAAGTCGTCTGCCCTACTTTGAATGAAAGCGGCTAAAGAGGACCTTTGAAATACCTTTTGCCAATATGAAAAGACTTCCCCAACAATATGAAGGTGACCCACATGATGAGGAAATATGGATGTCACCCAAACCAAGGGCTCATTAGAAACTCTCAAGTAATAAGGGAGCCACCAGATTTTAAAGACAATCCTTTGAAGCATAATCCTACAAAGGAACAAGCTGCATAGAGAAAAGGGAAGTCTCCCCTCCATACCTTGAATCAGATTTTCCCAAATAGGGGTTCAAGCGTCAAAAGCGACTTTAGTCATTAGGTGTTCTCCTTCTAATTCTTAGGGTTTGTAAATCCAATGACTATTAGAGATTACTCCTCGAGGCTAGCCCGACCCCCGAGCATTTTAGGGCACATATTTCTCTATTAATTACAAAGAATGTCATTCTTACTATCTGTTTCTCTTCTTGCTATTCCTAGCTAAACCTCATTAATAACCATGTTTAAGCAAACATTTTCAAAAGTGCGTCAAAGTAATCAAAATGCGCCATTGACCAAAATAAAAGTCAAATCCATCACCAACTGATTGACTAGAAACACAAAATAAAGTTTTACCTCGTCATAAGTAAAGTCGTGTTTCGCCAATGTTGTGCAAAAACAAAAATCAAAAGAAGCCCATAAAAGCTAAAGGCCAAAAAGAGAGGGCAAGATACCCGGTAGGAAACCCACCAAAGGGGGCTATGCAAAAGTTAGGGTAAACCCGCTAGGAAACCCGAACAACCATAAAGGGTAGCCTAGGCAAAAATTAGGGTTACAAAATAAAGTCCGCTAGGTGTCCAAAGCAAGAAAAAAAGAAACCTAGACAAAAGTTAGGACAAAACAAAACACAACATCCTAGGCTGAAAACCCAAAGGATAGACTAGGGAAGTCAATCAGTCATAGCAAGCTCCATAGAATAAGACGTCACTCCATAAACAAAACATTTGTCTAAACTAGCCTAAACACTCTAACCAACCTTGGCTAGCTGTGCTTACAAAAACCATTTTTGTCAAAATAAAACAATTCTAAAACACAAGCCTTTGAATTAAATATCCTCTTCCTTCTTTTCTCTTGACCCTTACCACTACAACATTCTAGTAATTAGTAGGGAAATGTGGAGATAGTAATCAATAAGAGGATCGACATCCCCAAGGAAAGGGAGGGGCGCACTAACATGGCAAGTCGCTCTACAATCATTCTTCGGTCACGACAAAGTCAAGATGGCGAAATCGGTACATCCTACTCTCATCAGAAGTAAAAGCACATTGGTTAATCCTTTTGAAAAATTAATTGAAATAGTATTATAGGATGCATATCGCAAACATTGCATGCATATGATAGACTCCTATCTCTTAAAAAAGAAGAGAAAGAAAAAATGACAATAAAAAGAATAATGCCTGCTAGGAGATTCTTAGGCAAAAGTTAGGGTAGCCCGCTAGATCGAAAACCCGCAAAGGGCGGTCTAGGCAAAAGTTAGGGCATTCATAAAAAAGAAAAAAGTCCGCTAAGATATCCTAGGCAAGAATTAAGGTAGCCCGCTAGACCGAAAACCCTGAAAAGGGCGATCTAGGAAAAAGATAGGGCTAAACCAAAAAATGAATAAAAGAGAGGGGTCCTTCATCATAATCATGAAAGTCCAGCAGGAGAATGCCAGTCACTTTTCCAGATGCATCAATCAAAAAGAATAGATTGCATTTAGGGCATCCGCACACAAGTAGTCGCACAAAACGACTTTGTCAATGTCAAAAATGAAAGAAATAAAAATTACTTCAGATAAAAAACAAAAAAATGAAAAGCATTCATGCATATAAGGAGACTAGCTCCATGATTGTCGAGACCAACCCTCCAAATAATGCCCTCAAGAAAACAGAGCAAGTCGTCAATCAAGCGACTCATCAAAATAAGAGCTTCCGGAAATCAAGAGCTTCAGCTACCATCCTTCTACCCAAAAAAAAGAAGGAACATATAAAGTCTTCAAACATTTCTCAAGAAAGAGGAGCAAGTCGTCAATCAAGCGACTCAGCAGAATAAAGGATCTTCCAGAAGCCAAAACTCCGACATTTTCCCTTTCACCCAATAAAAGAGGGCACAATCATCAGACATCATAAAAGAAAAGCCGACGAAAAGGCTTAGTCATCCCCAAGAGGATCACTTCTTACTCCGTAGGCAAAACAAAAATACTCCTCACAACTCAACATTACCACCACATGAGTCATCGAGCACACTCACCCAAAGTTTCCTCCACACTCCCCAATGGAGAATAAAGGCTTCAAGAGCCCATCATCATCAATAGTCAAAAGAGTCCAAACCATCAAGGGCTTAACAAAAAGAAAGAAGAGAAAAGAAAACCCTTGCATCCCCAGCGGATGTCCAAAAGGCCATGACAGAGAGGGCCGAATAAAAATCCTCAAGTGGATATCCCAAAAATTCTACAAAAAGGAATCAGAAATTCCCATCCCCCAGTGGACTAAGAGCTTCACAAGTATAGCTCGCATCAACATCAATCAAGGAGCCAAGACTCCATTCCTAGAAAAGAAAAATCAGATCCCCAGGAAGTCAACTAATTCCCTGGTGGATCACTAAAAAAATAAAACGTCATCCCTAGTGGACCCCCCCAAAAAGAAGGGAAAAAGCCAGCGTAATAAAAAGAGACTAAAAAGTAAAAAGGCTTACGCATTATCCCCATAAAAAAGCCAGATTTCAAAATCGCGAAAAAAAGAGATAAATCGCGAAAAAAAGGCGAAATCAATCCTAACTTTTAGGCAATCAATAAAATCCCTAAGTGGGTGACCGCAGAAAAGGGAAAATCAACGAAAAAGAAAGGATCAGAAATCCCAATGAAACAAGAGTATCGGCAAAGTCATCTCATACCAACAAAATCCAACAAGGAGTCAAAACTCCATTCCCTCAAGGGGGAAATCAAAATTAGATCCTTGGGAAGGCAATCAATTCCCCGGCGAATCACCAAAAAGAGAAAGATCATCCCCGGGAAGGCAATCAATTCCCCGGTGGATCACCAAAAAGAGAAAGATCATCCCCAGTAAGCCTACTGCAAAGGCAAAACTTCATATTCATCAAAATGTCATTTGCCTATGCATAGGCAAGACCTGACAAACAAGAGCCAGCATCCCCATAAGGGAATATCGGCCTAGTCAGAGGCAAAACAAATGCAACCAAAAGTCTTCACTTCCGCTGAAGCATCTGCCTACTCAGAGGCATTACCAGAAACTCAATGGATATCTGCCTACTCAAGAGGCGTCACCAAGATCAATAAATCCCTAGAGGATTCCTTCCTACCTAAGAGGCACTCATAAAAAAATCTCCGACAACCAGCAAAGTCGGATGACAAATACCAAAAGATCAAGACAAAGAATCCCCAACAACCAAGAAGCTGGATGAACACCAACAGAATCCCTAGCACAAACCAGACGACCAAATCTCAGAAAGGACAAAGACAAGAGAACACATCCCAACACCGGCGCATGAGCCACCCGAGCAGTAAGCCGCCACCACCACCAGTCCTACGTAGTGGACTGTACTAGCCTGATAGCGGGTTCATACCTATCAACCTGCGCACGCGGTGTGCCTGATCTGCGCTCGAGCCAGATCAGTAAGTCGCACTACCACCCTGATGGGGAGTTCATACCCATCTAGTCCCACACAACGGACTTCAATTACCAGCCTGATGGGGGGTTCATACCCATCCAGTCCCACACAACGGACTGCAACTACCAGCCTGATGGGGGGTTTATACCCATCAACCGAAGGATCGGCTACCGTCAGAAGGAGTATCCTGAGGTTCTACCACGTGTCCACCAAAGGGATCGGCTACCGTCAGAAGGAGTATCCCAGAAGTGCACAAATACAAAGTTTATCCCGGAAGATCAACCGCTGCAAGACAGAACATCCGAAGGACAACCGGGCAAGAGGGTCAACTCCTTTACCCTCCAGTCGATTGAAAGTGATGAAGATCTTATTGAAATACTTTGGCAAAGATCTCATTGATTTGATGAGGTCAAAGATGAAGTCAAAAGCAACTTTGCAGTGGACAAAAGTCACTAAGATAAAAGAGTAGAAGAATTAGTGTGTCTTCAGCTATGCTTAGGTATAATCATTTTATCTTTTCTGCTGCATGAGGTTTCTTCACTTAAAAGATTTTGCAAAATGCCTCTAAAAATGTTTTTAACAATTAAAAACAAAGTATTTTGACAAAAACTTTCTTAAACAAGTTTTTAACTGATACAACTTTGATAGAACCGATTAAAATTACTTAGAATGTTCAGAGAAGTGTTTTTACAGTATTTTAATCGATACAACTTGATTTTAATCGGTTAAAACCACTTGGAGTTCAGGATGATCGATCAGAATACAATTATGACCGATCAAAATCAGATATGATCGATCAGAATTGAATTATGACCGATCAGAATCAGTTATGATCGATCAGAATTTAGTTATGACCGATCAGAACTCTTTTAATTGATTAAATCTCGTTTCAATCGATTAAGACAACTTAGAAAATTTTTACACAGCGTTTTAATCGATTAAAACTCATTTTTATCAGTTAAAATAACTTGAAAAGTTTTACAAGAAAGTTTTGCAGTATTTCAATCGATTGAATCGCGAAACAATCGATTAAATCAACTTAGAAGACTTTTTGTAAAGTGTTTTAATTGATACAAACGTTGTCGTATCAGTTAAAACAAATTTGTTAAAGAATCAAGAACGTATTAATGGATTAAAAGAAGTTTTAACAGATTAAAACTGCACTTTTAACAGATTAAAAGAATATTTTAACAGATTAATTAAACCAGCAGTTTTGAAAATCTTCTATAAAAACAGTTTGGCTTAAACTTTTTAAACATACATTGAACATCAGTTTTTACACATCCTTGAGCAATCAAGCAAGCAAACTTTAGCACTCTTTTCAAGAAAGATTCGCATAAGTTTTTGAGAAGTTCTTTGAAAATCTTTCTTGAGGCAACTTGATTTCTTTTGAAGAAGAAACACTTACAGCAAAATTGCATAAACTGGTTTGAGCATTCTAGTTTCTTCTTTTTCATTTCTTTACATTCTTTTTGTATTGTTTGGTGCCTGGAATTTGGGCACTGGTTTCTCTGCAGCTGGAATTTGGTTGTAGAGGTTATCAAGAACTGGAATTTGGTTCTTGGTGAGAGGTTGAGAGCAGGAACTGGAATTTGGTTCTTGTGGTAGATTAAGTGTAAGATTGTAAATCTGTAAAACATTTGATCTAGTGGAACCCAACTGGAATTTGGCTGGAGACTGGACGTAGCCCTGGTATTGGGTGAACCAGTATAAAACACCGATGATATCTTTCTTAACCTTTCTCTATTTTAATTCTGTTGCTGCATTTATATTGATTGATTGCTTTGTAATTCAAGAACAGATCTGGAATCTTAATTTTTGAATTAGATAATCTGTTATTTGCGAAAAACTTTTAAAGATGCATCCGTGAATCTTTAGTTTACTTTCGTGTAGCCCATTGCTCTCAGTATTTCTCCTTCTGGTTCAAAGTTCCTCTCCCTTCTTTCCTTGTACACACGTCTTTGAACCCCTTCTCTGAAAATACAACAAGATGCTGAGAAGATCTAAGTCAAGAAAGAAGCAGAAAGGAGAGTCTTCCTCTGCTGGAAATTAGGGAGGCCACCTTGAAAATTGGTTCAGTGGTGATAAAGATAAGATGAATAACTTCATCACCAATTTTAGTCAAAAGCAGCTTGTTATCCCCAAATTCATAAGGTTTGCGTGGCTGGATGAAGAAGGATTTACTTCATTAAGAAGGAGACTAAAGAGTCAAAAACTGAAGGATGTCCTGGAATTTACTGGCAATATCCAACCAGATCTGGTAAGAGTTTTCTATGCAAATCTCACTGTTAGTGATTCTACTGTAAGGTCTCAGGTAAAAGGAGTCAATTTGGTCATTACTCCTGACATTTGGGATGAAGTTGTTGGCCTCAAAGATGTTGGGGTAAAAATCTCTAGAGGTAATATTGTTGAATTACCAGAGTTTAATAAAACTCAATTTTTTCGCACCTGTCTTAAAGACCAAAATGAATCGGCTAAAATTTTCAATGCTGGGAAGATGAGGCTTGAATCAAGAATTCTTGCCTTCATTATTGCATGGATACTTACTCCAAGGGGGAGTAATCATGCTATACTCAATGAGGGTGATTTGGCTCTCATGTACTGCATTGAAAACAGGATTCGGGTTAACTGGGTCTATGTTATTAAAGACCACATGGTAAAAGCCAAGCGGCTTGCTGATTACAAATTACCTTATGCTTTGTTGATCAGTAAATTTTTTAGACATTTTGCAGTGGATTTAGAAGGGGAGTATGTAGAAACTCCGAAAGCATCAAATGAGGTTGATGACTCAACCCTATGAAAAATGGGGTTTATTAAAATTGATGATGAATGGATTTCGAAGGTGGATGCTGGGATGTCAGAGGGTGAGGAAGAAGATGAAGATGAAGATCAGGGCCAGATCCCTTCCTCTCCAGCTGCTACAGAGGTTCCAGAGTCAACAAGTGGTCAAATGTCCTATGAAAACATTGAAATTATCCCTTTCATGGAGCAGCCTGACCGTGGGACTCCTCTATCTCAGTTTGAAAGAACTATGCTTTCCCAAATGGTTGCAGTACAGGAAAATCAGAGAAAGCATATGCAGATGACATTCCAACACTTTCAGCAAACCAACCATCAATTCGCATCCCTTGGCAACCAAATTGCTGATATCTACACCAAGCTGGAAGATATGCAGCTGAATCAAGGGAACTGGGATGATTAGATTTATGGATAAAAAGGGTCCCTTCTCATCTTTTATTGCTTATTTCTTTTGATGCTTATTCTAAATTTCTGGGTCTGTAATATTACTGGTTATATACCAGGCACAATCTCTCTAGCTTTGAATTAATATAATGTAAGTTTAACTCGAATCAAACTAGCTTAGATAGAATTCAAAATAGATCCCTGAGAGTTTTAGCTGATACAAAATAGAATTAATCGATTAAATTGATTAAAGGAAACACTTTTCATAACAAAATAATCGATTAAAACTTCGTATCAATTGATTAAAATCTTTATAAACTAGCTTACATCAGTTAAATTAGCTAAATAAGATTTTATTCTGATTTTGATGGATCTATTAGTTAAAATTTAATCGATGTAGTTGATATTATTGTTAAACATCCTTCTAGCTGATCAGTGTTACAAAATATCCACTAAGATTAGGCGTGAGAAATTCACATCAAACATTAATTAGTTTTCAAAACTGAGTGTTTTATTCAATAAAAAATCTTTTAAATCGATTAAAAGAATTCATACAACATTTTTCCTTACTGTTTTAATCGATTAAATGTCGAAATAATCGATTAAATGCACTTATGTTTTATATTTCAAAGTCCTTCACTGTTTTAATCGATTAAACCTTTATTTCAATCGATTAAAATCATTAAACATGAACTTTTTAATCGATTTTATCCTGTTTTTAATCGATTTTTATTCTGGAAAGAAAAATTAAAGGCTTTAGTTAATGGCTGTTATTGTAACATGCTACTAAAGTGTGATTCCCTTATCTTTACACGTGTTAATTGTATTCATTACAAACGTGTTAATGAAGATAAGTTTGAATCAACTTTGATTGATCTTTACATGAGTAAAGTATCGTATTCTTAATTTTTTTCTATTTTCAAAATCTTTTCAATACATTCCTATGCATAGTTTCTCTTCTGTTCCCTATTTTTTGATGAAGTCAAAAGGGGGAGAAATAGTTGCTTTTACTTTTGATCAATTTAAAGGGAGAAATAACTCTTAATTTAGGGGGAGCAACAATTTACGGGGAGAAATAGGAAGATAATTCATTTTTGATTACTCACTAATCTGTATTATCAAGTGACTTCTTTTGCAGAGTTTTGTTTTCAAAAAGTGGTGTTTGTCTTCATCAAATAGGGGGAGACTGAAAGTGATGAAAATCTTATTGAAATACTTTGGCAAAGATCTCATTGATTTGATGAAGTCAAAGATGAAGTCAAAAACAACTTTGCAGTGGACAAAAGTCACTAAGATAAAAGAGTAGAAGAATTAGTGTGTCTTCAGCTATGCTTAGGTATAATCATTTTATCTTTTCTACTGCATGAGGTTTCTTCACTTAAAAGATTTTGCAAAATGCCTCTAAAAATGTTTTTAACAATTAAAAACAAAGTATTTTGACAAAAACTTTCTTAAACAAGTTTTTAACTGATACAACTTTGATAGAACCGATTAAAATTACTTAGAATGTTCAGAGAAGTGTTTTTACAGTATTTTAATCGATACAACTTGATTTTAATCGGTTAAAACCACTTGGAGTTCAGGATGATCGATCAGAATACAATTATGACCGATCAGAATCAGATATGATCGATCAGAATTGAATTATGACCGATCAGAATCAGTTATGATCGATCAGAATTTAGTTATGACCGATCAGAACTCTTTTAATCGATTAAATCTCGTTTCAATCGATGAAAACAACTTAGAAATTTTCTACACAGCGTTTTAATCAATTAAAACTTATTTTTATCAGTTAAAATAACTTGAAAAGTTTTACAAGAAAGTTTTGCAGTATTTCAATCGATTGAATCGCGAAACAATCGATTAAATCAACTTAGAAGATTTTTTGTAAAGTGTTTTAATTGCTACAAACGTTGTCGTATCAGTTAAAACAAATTTGTTAAAGAATCAAGAACATATTAATGGATTAAAAGAAGTTTTAACAGATTAAAACTACACTTTTAACAGATTAAAAGAATCTTTTAACAGATTCATTAAACCAGCAGTTTTGAAAATCTTCTATAAAAATAGTTTGGCTTAAACTTTTTAAACATACATTGAACATCAGTTTTTACACATCCTTGAGCAATCAATCAAGCAAACTTTAGCACTCTTTTCAAGAAAGATTCGCATCAGTTTTTGAGAAGTTCTTTGAAAATCTTTCTTGAGGCAACTTGATTTCTTTTGAAGAAGAAACACTTACAGCAAAATTGCATAAACTGGTTTGAGCATTCTAGTTTATTCTTTTTCATTTCTTTACATTCTTTTTGTATTGTTTGGTGCCTGGAATTTGGGCACTGGTTTCTCTGCAGATGGAATTTGGTTGTAGAGGTTATCAAGAACTGGAATTTGGTTCTTGGTGAGAGGTTGAGAGCAGGAACTGGAATTTGGTTCTTGTGGTAGATTAAGTGTAAGATTGTAAATCTGTAAAACATTTGATCTAGTGGAACCCAGCTGGAATTTGGCTGGAGACTGGACGTAGCCCTGGTATTGGGTGAACCAGTATAAAACACCGGTGATATCTTTCTTAACCTTTCTCTATTTTAATTCTGTTGCTGCATTTATATTGATTGATTACTTTGTAATTCAAGAACAGATCTGGAATCTTAATTTTTGAATTAGATAATCTGTTATTTGCGAAAAAATTTTAAAGATCAATTCACCCCCCCTCTTGATCTCAGCCTACTTTTCTAACATCGATCTCCTTGGCACAAAAGGCCAGCAGTCGACTGGTCGGGTAAAGGGAGGGCAGCTGTAGACCCAAAATCTTTCCCGGCTTCACAATAAAGAATAGAAGACCTCCTATTCGAAGATGGACGAAGCCTAAAAAGCCACTAGGAGAGACTATTAGGCCCCATACTAGGATAGGAGGGATTTTCGGCACGAAAATAAGGTTTCTCGCCTTTTTGGGACGAGACCGCCGTCTCACCTCAAGCAAGTGGCGAGACCGCCGTCTCGTTAGGTGAGACGGTGGTCTCGCCACCTGCGAAGGGCGAGACGACGGTCTCGTTTGGCGAGACAGAGGTCTCGCCACTTTGGCAGGGCGAGACGGCGGTCTCGACCTATCAGGCGCGAAAAACTATAAATAGGGGGCGTCATTCCCTCATTTTCACACCACCACACACAGAGTTTTCTCCTCCTTCTCTCTAGAAATCACCTAAGTTTCTCTCTCTAGAATCCCTCTGACGCATTTTCGGAGCTTTTGAGTGTTTCTGTGAGTGTTTTTCGGCGTTTTGAGAAGTTCCCGATGCTGTGTAGAGTGAGAGGCTGCCACAAAGCACCTTTTTTAAAAAAGAATTAATATAAAAGCGTGCTTCGGAGGTTTATATTCTCCCTCTCTACTTTTTATCGCTTTAATTTTAAATTATACAATAGATACTAGGGCCATGTAGTCGTAAATTCCGTAGAATAAAAGGGTAAAAGCATAATTTTCATCGGTTTAAATATTTTTAAATAGTTGGCCTGTCATAGGGAACCCGAAAGGGGCGTCATAAAGGAACTAACACTTCCTTTATACGTAACTAACTCCCTTACCCAACTCTGGTTCTAACGACCAAAGTTGGTCTTTCGAAAACCAACGCCTTTTAACTCCTTTTCCGATGTTTCCGGTAAAAACATCGGTGGCGACTCCACAGAACCCTTCAAAACCAACTTTTGGATTAGCCCGGTTATCGGACAATCCAAGAGCGCCTTTTCGAAAACCTCGCCCCTAGGTTCAGCCCGGTTATCAGACAACCTAAAGGCGTTGTAACCACCAAAACGCGAAAATCAAGAGGGTCGAAACCATCGCGTCGCTTCGACCGCCCGCGTTTTTTACAGCGGCGACAATGGACTAGTTTAGAAAAATAAATACTTAAAGATTTTATGCTTTTACCCTATTATTCTATCTACTTGCAGAATTTAAATGTCTCCATGGCCCTATTATCTAATGCATACAAAGAAAGTGATAAAGAAAGCAGTAAAAGATAAGAGATATGAAAGAGAACCTCCGATGCGAGCTTTTATAAATCTCGAACTTGAGGATGCTTTTTAGTTGTCCCCGCACTCCATAGAGTCACTCTCCACTCGAACAAAAAATAAGAGTACCACCCTACCGAGGGTTGGACGTCTCAAAAGGAGACTTCCTTAACCAATTTCTACCTTAAACAGAAATCGGAAAGCTCACTCGAACTCTGGAATAATGCTCAGAGTCACTCTAAAGTGCCAAAAGGCTTCCTAGAGAGTGTAGGAGTGGAGAGGTGTGAAAATTCGAGGAATGGGGGCTCCTATTTATAGGGAACCGGGCCAGGAAAAAGTGGACGACCATTTGGACTTAGTGGATGGCCGTCCATGGCAAAAAGTGGTCATGGACAGCCATCCATGTAGTGTGGACGGTCGTCCATGGCCAAAAGTTGCCATGGACGGCCGTCCATAGCCATAAAGTTGGCATGGACAGCCGTTTGACTGTCCTGGACGACCATCTGTTGTCTTCGGCGAATTTCCCAATTTTTATTGCCTCTAAAAACCTTCCCTATCTTAAATGGAACCTAGAAAAAACTACTAGGGACTTAATAAAGTCTTGACCATCTTCGAAACAGGCGATCTCTGGCTTTATTGGAGAGTCGGGCAAGATTTGGGGTCTACAACTGGCCACCCCCTTCACCCGACCAATTGACTATGGGTTAAGGTACCATGAGCCCGATTGGCGAGTGAAGGAGTTAACCCTCTTGCCCGGTTGTCCTTTGGATGCTCCTCTTGTCGTGGTGGCTAACCCTCGGGACTGTGAATGTAGTCTGGTGTTGTCTTTAGGATGCTTCCTTGCTGTGGAGGCTGACCCTTCGGACGATATGTGTGAAGCTTCAGGATGCTCCTTCGGTGCGGTAGCTAACCCTTCAGCTGATAAAGATTTTTCCCTTGGGATGCTCCTTTGATGCGGCAGCTGACCCCTTAGGTGGTGAACTATTGTCTTCAAGATGCTCCTATGCTACGGTAGTTGACCCTTAGGATAGTAGAGGCGGGTTGTATCTTTGGGATACCCTTTTGTAACAGGGCTAATCCTTAAGATGATGTACATTCCTCCTTCAAGATACTCCTTTGCAGTGGAGTTGATTTGTTGGATGATGATGGCGGATTGTGTCTCTTGGATACTCCTTTGCAACGGAGCTGATCCTTTAGACAATGTGTAGAACTCTATCTTCTGATGCCACTTTTGCTGTGATGGCTGATCCTTCCGATAGAGAAGGTGGTGGCGGCTTACTGCTCTAGCTCATGCGCCGGCATTTGTCTTCAAGACACTCCCTTGCAACGGAGCTGGTTCTTTGGACGATGTATGTGGTGGCGGCTTACTGCTCTAGCTCATGCGCCGACATTGAAGTCTTTTTCTGTAAGACTTGATCTGGTTTTGAACCCCCTTTTGTAAGGCTCTGCCAGTTTGAGGAATCCCCTTTTGTAATACCCTCTCGATCAATCACCTTTTGTAAGACTTGATCTGGTTTCGAACCCCCTATTGTAGGCTCTTGTTGTTGATAATCTTGAGACTATAGGATACTTTTTATGGTAGTTGATCCTGAGGTTGATGAGTAAAAATCCTCTTCTGAAAGACTTGGTTAGAGTCCCCTTTTGTAAGACTTGATGAGTATAAACCCTCATCCGGTTTGAAGTCCTCGTCTGAAAGACTTGGTTTAAACTGATGTAATAGCGACTTACTGATCTTGTTCATGCGCTGGCTCCATGGGGAGTAATTTTTGTTTGAAGATTTTTGCTTGACTTTTTGTTGTAGTCATCCGGTACGCCGGGGATTCTTTTCTTTTGGCTTTTTCTTTAGCCACCCAGCTTCTTGACTACTGGGGATTGGATTTTTCCAACCGTCATCCAGCTTGTTTGATTGTTGGGGATTTTTGATGAATGCCTCTTAGGTAGGCAGGAATCCACTGAGGATTTGTTGATCTTGGCGATGGTGCCTTTGAGTAGGCAGATATTTCATTGAGGTTCTGGTAGTGCCTCTGAGTAGGCAGATCCTTCATCGGAAGTGAAGACTTTTGGCTGTATTGTTTCGCCTCTAAATAGGCTGATGTTCCACTTGGGGATGTTGGCTCTTGATGATGCCTCTGAGGATATGACTGTGAAGATTGCATCTGCCGTAGGCTCACTGAGTGTAAATTCTTTTTGGCCATCCACCAGGGAATTGGTTGACTTCCTGGGGACCTAAATTCGGTCGTCCTCTGGGGGGGGAATGGAGTTTTGACTCCTTCTTTGATGTAAGCTGGCTTCGTCGAGTTCTTATTCCGTTAAGGGAATGGAATTTTTGATTTTTTGGTTTTTTCTTTAACCATCTGACTTGTGATTGCGGGGGATTTTTATGACTACCTCTTGGTATAGGCAGGAATCCGCTGGGGATTTGTTTGAATTTTATTGACTATGCCTCTGAGTAGGCAGATGCTTCATTAGTGGTGAAGACTTTATGCTTTGCGCTTGTTTTGCCTCTGAATAGGCTGATGTCCCTTTCTGGGGATATTGGCTCTAGCTTGCCAGGTCTTGCCTACGTATCAGCAAATGATTCTTTTGAGGATGTGAGTCTGGAATTTGCCTTTGTCGTAGGCTCACTAAGGATGATTTTTTTTCCTTTTGATGATCCACCGGGTATTGATTACCTTCTCGGAGATTCGATTTCGGTTTGCCCCCTGGAGTTTTGACTCCTTGTTAGGTGCTGGTGTGAACTGGCTTTGCGATGCTCTTATTCCACTGGGGAATGGGGATCCTAAAAGTTAGGATATTTAACTTCGCCTCTTTCCGCGATTTATCTCTTTTTTATCTCGATTTTTGAAATTTGACCTTTTTTATGGGGATGATGTGTGTGCCTTTTTACTCGTCAGTTTCTTTTATGCACGCAGACTTTTTCTTCTTTTTGGGGATTCAATTTTTCTTTTCTAGGGATGGAGTCTTGGCCCCTTGATTAATATTGATACGAGTTGACCTTGTAAAGATCTTATTCTTTTGAGGGATGGTAATTTCTAATTCCTTTTTTATAGATTTTTCTGGTATGATCCACTAGGGGATTTTATTCGGCCTTCTTTGTCGTGGCCTTTTTTGTCATCTGCTGGAGATAAATGGTTTTCTTTTCTCTTCTTCTTTTGTTGATACCTTGATGGTATGGAGATTGGAATATTTTGATTGTTGATGATGATGGGCTCTGGAAGCCTTTATTCTCCATTGGGGAGTGTGGAGGAGACCTTGGGTGAGTGTTGTAGACCTCAAATCTTGCCCAGCCTCAAAATAAGAGCAGAAGACCTCCTATTCGAAGATGGACGCAGCCTAAGAAGGCACTAGGAGAGACTATTAGGCCCTATATTAGGATAGGAAGGATTTTCTGTATAAAAATAAGGATTTTTTCCTTCAGGGGTCAAGACCGCCGTCTCACTTTTCAGGACCGCTATCTCGCCATTGCTGCAAGTCGAGACCGTCGTCTCGCCACTTGCCAATGGCGAGACCCCCCTCCCGATTGGCGAGAAGGCCCTCTCGTCTCTGGGAAAGTCGATACCGCCGTCTCGCCAAACGAGACAGCGATCTCGCCACTTTTGCAAGTCGAGACGGTTGTCTCGACCTGACAGGTGCGAATCCCTATAAATAGTGAGCGCTCCCCCTCTCATTTCACACAGTTCTTCCACTTTCCCTTCTACAATTTCTTCAAATTCTCTTCCTAGAGTCCCTCCGAAGCATTTTCGGAGTTTCTGAGAGTCTTAGAGAGCTTTTTATAGCGTTTCGAGAGAGTTTTCGGCGTTGTAAGAGCGAAGGGCTTCCAAAATGCACCCTATTTTTCAAGAGTATTAATCAAAAGCTTGCCTCGAAGGTTTCTTCACTCTCTCCCTCTCTTTTACTGTCTTTTCTTTTATGATTAAATTGCGTAATAGACATTAGGGTCATGTACTCATTATTTTAATTCCGCAAATAAAACGGTAAAAGCGTCTTTTCAAAAGTTCATTTATAAAATAGTTGGCCTATCATAGGGAACCCGAAAGGGGCGTCGTAAGGGAACTAACACTTCCCTTACACGTAACTAACTCCCTTACCCAACTCTAGTTTTAACGACCAAAGTTGGTTTTCGAAAACCAACGCCTTTTTCCTCCTTTTTCAATGTTTTCGGTAAAAACATCGGTGGCGACTCCATAAGAACCCCTTCAAATTAGTTCTTAGGTTAGCCTGGTTATCGGACAACCTAAGAACACCTTTTCAAAAACCTCGCCCCTAGGTTCAGCCCGGTTATTGGACAACCTAAAGGCGTTGTAACATCACCCATAAAAACGTGAAAATTGGAAAGTCGGAACCATCGCGTCGCTCTGACCGCCTCTTTTTTACGGCGGCGACAAATGGCGACTCCACTGGGGAAGCCTAGAGAGTTGATCCCATTTAGTGATGGGCCAGCTTAATAACTAAGAAATTACGCTTTTACCCCACCTTGTATTATAACATGTTTTAAATGCTTGGCTTTAATAACTGTTGTTTGTTTATGTGTACGCAATTGTTTGAAATAAAAAACTGTACACAAACCTTTGCACACAACAGTTCCCTCTATAACCGGGGGCAAGTGAGAAATCCATAGGGAGTGGGTGGCAGGTACGGTTCACTGTAGTGATGGCCTTGAGCCCACCAGTGTGATCGGTAACCACCACTCAAGGTGATAACCTTCCTCTTTTGGCACAAAGACTGACTATGGCCTTAGTGCTAAGCATGGTCGGTGTAGACCCCTAATTTTTCCCCGCCACTCAATAAAGGCTAAGAAGACTTTCTATCTGAAGATAAAGCTTAGGTGGACGTCTATCGGCATCAATCGACTTCCGAATAAAGAAAGGAAAGCTTCTTGAGAGTCCCAGAACACAAAATCTGGCCAAAACAGTCAGGACAGCCATCCTAGTCAGTCCAGACGGCCGTGCCACATGCCAGACGGCCGTATCAACCATTTTTGACACTTGGGACGGCCGTCCCGACCTCTGTAGACGACCATCCCTATTTTCTGCACCCTAGACGGGCGTCCCGAGCTGCCAGGCTGAAAAAACTATAAATAGGAGCTCATTTGAGTGTTTTTACACACTCCAGACACTTGTCTTCTCTCCCTCTTTCGAATGAACTCTCCAATTGCCTAAAAAGGTAAGAATCGGTTAAGGAATATTCTTCCAGCATTCGATTCTTCTTAAAATTTTGGTAGAGTCGGTCTTGTATTCGGGGAGGAGAGACTTTGTAGAGCGGGGGATTGTCAAAACACATCCTCACAGTTAAAGATTTGCAATAAAAAGCTTGCTATAGAGGTTCTTTTCACTTCTCTTCTCTTTTATTGCTTTATTTATTGCTTTATGTATACAATAGAAAAGAAAATCATGTAGATAGCCATTTTTAAAATATTGTACAATAAAATAGGGTAATAGCGTAATTTCTCTTAATCTTTACTTTATGAATTAATCCGTCATAGGGAACCCGAAAGGGGCGTCGTGGGGTGCTAACACCTTCTCCACGCGTAACTAACTCCCTTACCTAACTCTGGTTATAATGGCCAAGTTTGGTTTTTTATTAAAATCAACGCCTTTTTATCCTTTTCCAATGTTTATGGTCAAAACATTGGTGGCTACTCCATAAGAACCCTTTTGCGAAAACCTTGCTTTTATTAGAGGATAGCTCAATTGTTGAGCACCTTGGAAGCAATGAACATATTTTAATAAAAACGCGAGTCTAAACCATCTTTTTGTGACCACTAGCATAAACGTTCGAGATGTCCCTAGATGTCGGAATGGACAGCGGCGACAGTCGAAAGGCTGGAGAGTGGGGACCCTATAATGGGGGCACCTTGGGGGCCTTAGCCTTAGTGAGAACAGTTAGAACCTACCTTCGCCAATACACTTTTCTGCAGGAAAACCCCACCTCGTGATTAAAACGACTTCTCACCTGTTCGCAGATGATTGAATTGTGTGTGCATTCATTTGTTGCATTTAATTGCAAAGCACAACCAAACAACAGAAAAATCACAAAAAATATATTTTTTGCAATAAACGCCCTTATCTCGGACAGTCTGCCTTTTAACTAGCATGGTTTCAGGTTATTTGTAAGCTAAGTAGCCACGCAGTTCGACAAAAGAGATAAGGGACGCTAAACTTTTTTATTTCACATAAAACCATTTTATCTCGGACAGTCTGCCTTTTAGCTAGCCTGGTTTCAGGTTCTTTGTAAGCTAAGTAGTCACACAGTCCGATAGAAGAGATAAAAGGCTCTCAAACAAAATAAAATAAAGAAAATATACAAAAGTAAATAAAAAATAAAAGAATTTTGACAAAGTCGTATCATGCATATCACAACATTTCATAAGCGAAAGAACCATGAGAGAAAATAAATGCATAAGGAAAGTATGCATACGCATCATTTTATTAAATCCCTAAAAAATGGGTCTTAGAAGCGTTTTTTGGGAAAATTACTGGGCCAAATCCCCTTTGGAGATTTGCAACCTGATTCTTCACCTTTTTCTCTTTGTTTTGATATACTGTGCGTCCAAATCGGACATCTCAGTCAAAAGTTATGTCACTTTGAACATCTACCGCCCTTTTGTACTGGTGCATGCATAAATACATTCATTCTACGGAGCACTAGATATCTCTAAGACAATGGCGAAAGAGGCCCCCAGCATATTTGTGACCTTCGCGACAAGGAAGGGACAAGTGTACTAAGGTGTGATGGTGATCCCCATTATACTTGTCAAATCTGTGGTGGGGAAGGAACCATTACACTGAGGTGGGTATGATACCTCACGAAGCATAAGCTTTAAGGAGGATACCTAAGCCATTGTCTTAATCCATCTCATAAATCATTCGTTTTAAACAATAAAAATCTTTTTACATTCTAGAAAGCGGCTGGTATTCTTCATGCCCTCATCCGCATACAAAAAAAAACACAAAATCCCAAACACTATCATACATCATGTCAGAAAATAAAACATGATAATGTTTAGGAAAAAAACAAACACTTGCATACATGCATCCACCAAACTTCATCCTCATAACATGCATCTAATAATAGACAATCGAAGAAGTGGACATTCCTCAATACCATGAAAAGAGGTTAGGGCATTTGCATGCCATGCACGGGAAGTCAAAAAGAAATTAAATAGAAATTCTAACCCGCCTATGGGTTCATTTAGGCTTCTCCGCTTTTTAAAAAGAATATGTACTTCGAAACGTTGCATTGAGGAATGTACACTGTCTAGATGAAATAAATAAAATTGTTTGTTTTCATCATCTCTTCAACTATCTATTGCATTCATAAATTGCATTCATTCTCACTTTAATAAGAATAAAATAATAAAAAGAAAGGATTAGTCGATGTGCTTTCCACGAATCGGATTAAGATGAAGAGCAAACATTTTGTCATCAAGTTTTCTCCAACGGTTGACCCGCCTAAGAAGGATAATAAGCCTCAACCATCGGTCATCTGAGTAAATAAGGAAGAGGGAGCAAGGATGTCATTACATTTGTTCACGCCTCGAATTGAATAAAGTTGTATCATGGAGCCACGCAGAAACATAACTCATCACTGAGGATATCTCCAACATAGCTGGCATTGGGGGCAGAATTAGAAGTGAAAGGATCTATTCCCCCGAGGAGCTACAAGACAATGCTCCCAAAAATAAAGGAAAAACAATAAGACCGAATCCAAAGAGGAAATTGAATAGACTTTGGATTCTCGACACTGAGGCAGTTCTTTCAACGCTCCGCCAGAGAGACAAACTCACGGTAGGCGACAAGCTAGTCACGTTTTGAGCTAAGGACGGCATTCGGATCAGCAAGCCGTCTGCCCTACCTTGAATGGATGTGGCTGAAGAGGACCTTTGAAATACCCTCTTTTGCCAATATGAAAAGACTTCCCTAACAATATGAAGGTGACCCACATGATGAGGAAATATAGATGTCGCCCAAACCAAGGGCTCATTAGAAACTCTGAAGGAATAAGAGAGCCACCAGATTTTAAAGACAATCCTTTGAAGCATTACCCTACAAAGGATCAAGCTGCACGGAGAAAAGGGAAGTCTCCCCTCTGCACCTCAAATCAGATTTTCCTGAGTAGAGGGGTTCAAGCGTCAAAAGCGACTTTAGTCATTATGTGTTCTCCTTCTGATTCTTAGGGTTTGTAAATCCAATGACTATTAGAGATTACTCCTCGGGGATAGTCCGACCCCCGAGCATTGTAGGGCACATATTTCCCTATTAATTATAAAGAATGTCATTCTTACTATCTGCTTCTCTTCTTGCTATTCATATCTAAAACCTTATTAATTACCATGTTTAAAAAAACGTTTTCAAAACACGTCAAAGTGATCAAACTGTGCCATTGACCAAAATAAAAGTCAAATTCATCATCACTGATTGACTAGAAACACAAAATAAGGTTTTACCTCATGATAATAAAGTCGTGTTTCACCAATGTTGTGCAAAAAGAAAACAAAAATCAAAAGAAATCCATAGAAGCCAAAGGCCAAAAAGAGAGGGCAAGATACCCGGTAGGAAACCCATTAAGGGAGCTACGCAAAAGTTAGGGTAAACCCGTAGGAGACCCAAACAACAATAAAGGGTACCCTAGGCAAATATAAGGGTTACAAAATAAAGTTTGTTAGGATTCCCAAAATAAGAAAAAAAGAAGCCTAGACAAAAGTTAGGACAAAACAAAACGCAACATCCTAGATTGAAAACCCAAAGGGTGGACTAGGGAAGTCAATCAGTCATAGCAAGCGCCATAGAATAAGACGCCACTCCATAAACAAAACGTTTTTTAAACTAGCCTAAACACTTTAACCAACCTTGGCTAGCCGTGATTACAAAAACCATTTTTTGTCAAAATAAAATAATTCTAAAACACAAGCCTTCGAATTAAATATCCTCTTGCTTCTCTTCTCTTGACCCTTACCACTACGACATTAAGGAAATGTGGAGATAGTAATCAATAGGAGGATTGACATCCCCAAGGAAAGGGAGGGGCGCACTGACATGGCAAGTCTCTCTGCAATTAACACAATCATTCTTCGGTCATGACAAAGTCAAAACGGAAAAATCGGTACAACCTATCATGTCGACAAAGCATATAACCACAAAGCTTATCAGAAGTAAAAGCACATTTGATTAATCCTTTTGAAATATTAATTGAAAGAGCATTATAGGATGTATATCGCGAACATTGCATGCATATGACAGGGTCCTATCTCTCAAAACAAAAAAGAGAAAGAAAAATGAAAATAAAAAGAATAATGCCTACTAGGAGATTCTTAGGCAAAAGTTAGGGTAGCCTGCTAGATCGAAAACCTGCAAAAGGTGCTCTAGGAAAAAGTTAGGGCATTCATAAAAAGGAAAAAGCCCGCTAAGATACCCTAAACAAAAATTAAGGCAGCCCGCTAGACCGAAAACCCCAAAAGGGCGGTCTAGGCAAAAGATAGGGCTAAAAAAAATGAATAAAAGAGAGCGACCCTTCATCATAATCATGAAAGTTCAACAGGAGAATGCCAATTACTTCTCTAGATGCATCAAATAAAAGAATAGATTGCATTTAGGGCATCCACACACAAGTAGTCGCACAAAATGACTTTGTCAAGATAAAAAATGAAAGAAATAAAAATTACTTTAGATAAAAAAAAATGAAAAGCATTCATGCATATAAGGAGACTAGCTCCATGATTGTGATTGAAAACAGGATCACTGAGACCAATTCTCCAATTAATGCCCTCAAGAAAACAGAGCAAGTCATCAATCAAGCGACTCATCAGAATAAGAGCTTCCAAAAATCAAGAGCTCCAGCTACCATCCTTCTACCCAGAAAAAGAAGGCATATATAAGAAGTCTTCAAACATTGCTCTCCCTCAAGAAATAAGAGCGAGTTGTCATCATCAAATAAGCTCAGAAAAAATAAGAAGCTTCCAGAAGCCAAAGCTCTAGTCATCATTTTTCAACCCAATAAAAGAGGGCACAATCATCAGACATCATAAAAGAAAAGTCAATGGAAAGGCTTAGTTATCTCCAAGAGGATCCTTGCCTACTCCAAAGGCAACACAAAATTTACCCTGCGGCTCAACATCGCCACCACATGAGTCATCAAGCACACTCACCCAAAGTCTCTGCCACATTTCCCAATGGAGAATAAAGGCTTCAAAAGTCCATCATCATCAACAGTCAAAAGAATCCAAACCATCAAGGGCTCAACAAAAAGAAAGAAGAGTCAAGAAGAGAAAAGAAAACCCTTCATCTCCAGCATATGACAAAAAAGGTCATGACAGAGAAGGCCGAATAAAATTCCCAAGTGAAGCTCCCCAGAAAAGTCTACAAAAAGAAATGAATAAGAAATTCTCATCCCTCAGTAGAATAAGAGCTTCACAAGTTTAGCTCGCATTAACATCAATCAAGGAGCCAAGACTCCATCCCCCAGAAAAAAATCAGATCCCTAAGAAGTCAACTAATTCCCTGGTAGATCACCAAAAAGAAAACCCTTCATCCCCAGCAGGATGCCCAAAAAGAAAAGGCCATGACAATGGACGGCCAATAAACCCCCAAGCAAGAAATCCCCTGCAAGAAGAAAAAGTCTGCGTGCATAAAAGAAATTAAAAAGTAAAAAGGCACATGCATTATCAGAAAAGAAAAAGCAAAATTTCAAAATCGCGATAAAAAAGAGATAAATCATGGAAAAAGGCAAAATTAAATAAAAATCCCAACAATTAGGTAAACGGAATCTCCATTCCCCAATAAGAGCATCGCAAAGCCGGCTCACACCAACATCTAACAAGGAGTCAAAACTCCATCCCCCACAGGGGCAAACCAAAAATAGATCCTCGGGAAGATAATCAATCCTCGGTGGATCATCAAAAAGAGAAAAATCATCCCACTGAGCCTATGACAAAGGCAAAACTTCATATTCATCCTCAGAATGTCATTTGCCTACACATAGGCAAGACCTGGCAAGCAAGAGCCAACATCCCCATAAGGGAATATCAGCCTAGTCAGAGGCAAAACAAATGCAGCCAAAAGTCTTCACTTCCGATGAGGCATCTACCTACTCAGAGGCATTACCAGAAACTCAATGGAGTATCTTCCTGCTCAGAGGCACCATCAAAATCAGAAAATTTTCAATGGATATCCGCCTACTCAAGAGGTGTCACTAAGATCAACAAATCCCCAGAGGATTCCTGCCTACCTAAGAGGCACTCATAAAAAATCCCCGACATCCAGCTATTAGAATCGCGTAGTGGAATGTTCGCGTGTTCGGACAAAAACCAAGAGGGGGGTGAATTGGTTTCTTAACAAAAATTAGGTTTTCAAAATTTTCCCCAAATTTTACCGATTAAAAAGTTGTGTAAACGTAAATAAGATAGAGATAGAGTCTTACACAGGAGATTTATACTGGTTCGGATCAAAAGACCCTACGTCCAGTTGCTAATCACTCAAACAGAGGATTAACGTTGTCACTATAATCAAAGTTGTTACAAACAGATAACAATTGAAAATACAAAGTAAAGAAAACACCTCTCTTGAAACCCACAAGAGATGAAGAACAACTTTCCCCAGAGACGGCACAACACACAATCCACTAAGAACTCCACTTAGTGATTCTTATCGCTTCTAGCCCACACCAGGTTCCAAAAGCCCCTTTTTCCTCCAACAAACAGTTCTCTGGCACTCACAACACTTAACTTTTGTTTGAAAAAGGTTGTTCAATTTTTCTGAGTGCCATAGAGAAGCTTAAGTAGAGAAATTAGGGTTTGGGAATTGGGATTTTCGGAACTAGGAGTCTTAGGATTAGGGTTTTCAAAAATAGGTTTAATTTGAAGTTGAAAATCAAAATATGACTGAAATAATCGATTAAATGAAGTGTTAATCGATTATAACAGAGCCAAAATCAACAGAACCCCAAAACTCTTTGTTTTAATCGATTAAAAGCCCTGTTAATCGATTAACAGGTGTGTTAATCGATTATTACAGTGAACAGATATAGAAAATGGTTTTTCTCACTGTAATAATCGATTATCTGACCATTTAATCGATTAAAGCCAAGGCAAACTGATAAATGTGAGTTTTTGAAGCTTCTAAAGTGCAGACTATGTACCGGCTATCTTAAACTCTAATATTACAGACTCAAACTAATCAAAACAGGGTTATTACACTATAAAACAAGTCTTCAACTCTCTAAGTTCTTTGTTCTTGAATCATCATCAAAATCAACAAGCTTCATGTCCATGTAAGTTCAACGTCAAGTCCTTAAATGTTCAACAATCTCCCCATTTTTGATGATGATCAAAATTTTCTTTTAAAGCCTTGTAATAACCTGTTTTATCTGTCACACTAACAAACACATTAAACATACCAGATAATATTTAAATTCAATCATGAGAGGCTTTAAATATTTCTCCCCCTATTTTGATTATAATCAAAAAATGAAAGCTCCTTCTATAACAATCATAAGAGCTCCCCCTCAAAATATGCTTAACTTGGAGATAACTCCCCCTCAATCAAAGCATTAAAAGAACACCACATAGTTTATTTCAAAAATGAAATTACATTACAACACAAAAGAAAATAAAAACAAATTTAAAATTCTTCACTATCATCACTATGAAAGTGTGCATCAAATCTATTTTCTAAATGGCACACTTTATCATCTACATCAGATATACGACGAATTATTTCCTCATGCCGTACTCCAGAAAGAGTGAAGAATGCCTGCATCCTCTAATTCATATCAGATAACATATCTTCCATAGATTGTCGGGTTTCAGGATGAGTAGAGGAAGTTCCAACACTTTGGATTTGATCAGAGGGAAACTCAGCAGTAGGAGGCATATCTTCATCAGAATCTTCATTATCGCCACCTTCGTTTGGAACGTCATCCTTGTGAACATAAATATTGTTGACACGCACCATTTGGAGTTGGGTCAATGTGTTGTCCAGCATGCGGTTTAAGTTATTCGTTCTTACTGTTTGTTCACCTTCGACATTTACTCCTTTGTATTCAAGAATGCAAGAGATGAGGAGGGCATATGGAATTTTGAAGGTGGGATGGTGTTTGGCTTTTAACATAGTCATGGTGACAAGAATGCCCCAATCTAAAGGCTCATTATTCATTATGGCATGAATAATATGAAGATCAATTGAAGAACATTGAGCATGATTCGCAGCCCGGGGACATAGGATCCAGACAAGTAAATGCAAAATCATGCGTTCCTCCTTCTTCAAAGGTCCAACAAGAAGGAGACGCCCAATCTCCATGGAAGGGTTTCCAAGAAAAGAACGGTAAGCCATGATCCTGTCAAAATCATCTAACTCATCAAATACGTTAATAGCATCTTCTCTTATAGGAAAATGGGCAACGTTCTCCCAAATATCATCATCAAGAATAATTGTGACCCCCTTTACACGAGAGGTAGCAATTTGATCTCTAAATTTGAACCTAGAGTAAAATACCCTAACTAAGTCAGGATAATACGTACCTTGCATTTGGATGAAAGGGAGAACTCCTTGAACTTCAAGGGGATTAGGAAAGTTGAATCCCCTATTGATGAACTGATCACCAATAAGGAACTTGGGAGAAATAATACCACGTTCCTTCCAATAAGACAGAAATTCTTGTTGGCCTTCTGCATCAGAGATCCATCCTTCTACAGAATTAGGACGGGGATGAGATGAAGGTGCAGATCTTCTTCTGGTGGGAATTTTAGCACGAGAAGATGAAGCCATTGTAGGATTAGAAGAGTAAAAAGAAGATTTAGGAGGACAAGTTAAGTGAGAAGAAGGCAAGATTGATAGAATGAGGCAAGAAACCTTGATTTCAAGAGATAGAAGTGAGTAGAAGTGAAATGGAGGTCCCTATTTATAACCAAGCATCTCCAACGGTCATATGAAAGTGAATAAGGGTCAAAAGAACCGTTGGCAACGGCTAGGAATCAAAACTTGCCAGGTTTAATCGATTAAAACTCGAATTAATTGATTAAACCAGTACCAGACCCATTTAATCGATTAATTTGAGTTGTTAATCGATTAACACTGAGTTTAATCGATTAATGGGCGAATTAATCGATTAATCTAGAGAGAAATGTCATGTTTTGGATGCAAATAATCGATTATAACTCCAAATAATCGATTATTCCAGAGAGTGCATCAATTTTTTGAGGTTTATACACATGATAATCTATTAACATCCTACATAATGAATTATAACATTACAACCATTCAAAAACTTTCTAATGAAGCAGAATTTAAGTTATTTCTAATATCCCTATGTCTCTTCTAAGATCATAGAATCTATCCTTGGGTAGAGGCTTAGTAAAAATATCTGCTAATTAATGCTTTGTATCAACGTACTATATTTTACAGTTTCCTTTGCTGATATGATCTCTTAAAAAATGATGTCTAATTTCTATATGCTTAGTCCTAGAGTGCATTACTGGATTCTTAGTAAGATTGATTGCACTCGTATTATCACACATCAAAGGTATGTCATTTAGAAATATACTATAATCTTCTAGTTGTTGTTTCATCCACAAAATTTGAGCACAACAATTACCAGCTGCAATATATTCAGCTTCAGTGGTAGATAAAGCAACACATGCCTGTTTCTTAGAATGCCAAGATACTAAGGATGAACCTAACAAATTACATGTCCCACTAGTACTCTTTCTATCAATTTTGCATCCACCATAATCAACATCATAATATCCTATTAAACTAGTACAAGCATCAGATGGATACCATAAACCAAAACCAGTAGTTCCTTTTAAATATTTTAAAATATGTTTTACTGCAATTATGTGAGATTCTTTTGGACAAGCCTTAAATCTAGCACACACACAGACAAAATGCATAATATCAGGTCTACTTGCAGTTAAGTATAACAGTGAACCTATCATACCTCTATACATAGATTGATTAACTTCCAAACCTGATTCATCCTTGTCTAAATAGCATGAAGTTCCCATGGGTGTGTTAGCTTCCTTTGAGGTGTCCATTCCAAACTTTTTAAGTGTCTCTTTGCAGTATTTGGTTTGAGAGATAAAAATGCCATCTTTGAGTTGCTTGATTTGAAGTCCAAGGAAGAATGTCAATTCTCCCATCATAGACATTTCAAACTCACCCTACATTATCTTAGCAAATTGTACACATAAAGAATTATCAGTTGATCCAAAAATAATATCATCAACATATACCTGGACCAATAATATATGTTCTTTTACTTTCTTTATAAACAACGTAGAATCAATTTTTCCTCTAGAGAAATCATTTGAAGTTAGGAAACTACTTAACCTTTCATACCAAGACCTAGGAGCTTGTTTTAACCCATATAATGCTTTCTTTAATTTATAAATATGATTAGGATAACTAAAATCTTCAAATCTAGGGGGTTGCTCCACATAAACTTCTTCTTTAATAAAACCTTTCAAAAATGCACTTTTAACATCCATTTGATATAATTTAAATTTCATCAAAGATGCATAAGCAAGAAGTAGGCGTATAGCCTCTAACCTGGCAACAGGAGCATAAGTTTCATCATAATCTATACCTTCCTCCTGACAGTAGCCTTTGGCAACAAGTCTGGCTTTATTCTTTGTTATGTTTCCATCTTCATCAAGTTTATTTCTAAACACCCATTTAGTTCCAATTACTTGATGTGACTCTTCTCTTGGGATTAATTCCCAAACTTGATTCCTTTCAAATTGGTTAAGTTGCTCTTGCATAGCTATGCACCATTGGTCATCTTTAAGCGCTTCCTCAACATTTTTGGGTTCTATCTGTGAAACAAAAGCTACATACATGCAGAAATTAGTCATATTTCTAGTTCTTACCCCTTTTGAGATATCACCAATGATATTGTCCATTGAGAGTCCTCATGGTGATTGCCATTCTTTTGCTAATTCAGGTGTTTGAGAAAGCTTATTTTCTTCCAAATATAATTCATCAAGAGCCTCTCTTATATACTCATCATGACCTGCAAGTTCTTTATTTGACTCAAGAGGATTTCCCCCAAGGTCTACAATCTCATCAAAAGTAACATGAATAGATTCTTCAATATTTAAGGTTCTTCTATTAAACACCCTGTAAGCCTTGCTAGTTAATGAATAACCTAAGAAAATGCCCTCATCGACTTTTGAGTCAAATTTTCCTAAGTTGTCCTTTCCATTATTTAACACAAAGCACTTACATCCAAAAAATTTCAAATGAGCAACATTACGCTTTCTACCATTTAACAATTCATAGGGAGTTGATTTTATAATTGACCTAATGAGCATTCTATTTAAAACATAACAAGCAGTACTAATCGCATCAACCCAAAAATATTTAGGAACATTAGATTCATTTAACATTGTTCTAGCAAGTTCCTCTAATGACCTATTTTTCCTTTCAGCTACACCATTTTGTTGGGGAGTCCTAGGAGCAGAAAAGTTATGTAATATTCCATTTTCTTCACAATAAAATTCAAACTTTTCATTTTGAAACTCACCACCATGGTCACTTCTTAAAACTTTAATTCTTAAGTCTTTCTCATTTTGCATTTGTTTTGCAAAATTTCTAAAGACCTTAAAGGATTCACTTTTCATAGTTAGGAAAAATGTCCAAGTATATCTATAGTAATCATCAACAATCACAAGACCATAATAATTTCCACCAAAGCTTTTTATCCTAGAGGGTCCAAATAAATCTAAATGTAATAATTCTAGGGGTTTTGAAGTGGAAATAACATTCTTTGATTTAAATGATGATTTTACTTGTTTACCTTTTTGACATGCATCACACAATCTATCTTTTTCAAATTTTAACTTAGGCAAACCAATAACTAAGTCTTTTGAAATCAATTTGTTCAAATGATGCATATTTATATGAGCCACTCTCTTGTGCCATAACCAAGGGTTCTCTTCCTTAGCAACTAAACATGTTATGCTAGAATCATTTAAACAATCCAAATCAATCAAGTATATATTGTTATGCCTAATGCCTTTTAATTCTACATTTTCAGAATCTATCAAATGTATGGTGCAAAATTTACTTTCAAAGATTACCTTAAATCCTTTGTCATATATTTGACTTATGCTAAGGAGATTATGCTTTAGTCCATCAACAAGAAGCACATCCTTAATCTCCAATGTGTTTGCACCACCTATATTTCCAATTCCAATAATTTTCCCTTTGTTGTTGTCCTCATAAGTTACATATCATTGTTCTTTAGCTTTGAAACTCACGAATTTCGTTTTATCACCAGTCATATGCTTTGAGCATCCACTATCAAGATACCACATAGACTTCTTTGATTTGGAAGTTTCCTACAAAACAAGAACATAGTAAACTTAGGTCCCCATAACTTTTGGGTCCTCGGGGTTAGAGACACACAAATCATTTAACTATTGGAACCCAAATGTATTTACCTTTAGGAACACCAAAATGTTTTATTTTACATTTATTTGAAGTGTGACCTTGTTTCATACAATAAAAACATGATTTAGA
The DNA here is from genome assembly GCA_963425845.1 of Sphenostylis stenocarpa. Classification (NCBI taxonomy): domain Eukaryota; kingdom Viridiplantae; phylum Streptophyta; class Magnoliopsida; order Fabales; family Fabaceae; genus Sphenostylis; species Sphenostylis stenocarpa. The sequence continues at coordinate 26,367,794 of OY731400.1, read as the reverse complement.
TGTAGATTTAGGATAAGATGCATTTCTAACAATAGATGCTCTACTTCCTTTTTCTACCCATACTCTTTTATTTTTCTTTTTAGACTTTTTCAAAGGAACTTGATGATTTATACTATTTTGAGCTACAACAATTTTATCCTTCTTAAAATCACTTATCTCCTTTTTGGCTTTATCTAGCAAATGGTTAAGGATATCTATGTCATATTCATACTCTTTACAAGTTGCACATGCTAAGTTCTTATCATCATTCTCATCTAAACATACAATTTTCGTTTCTAAGGATTCCTTTTCCTCTAAACATGTGATTTTCGTTTTTAAAGAGTCAACCTCCTTTTCGGATCTACTTAAACTCTTCTTCACAACTTTATATTCATTTTTCAAGTCCTTAAAGGCACTAAACAATTCATTATATGCATTTTGCAGTTCATCATAGTTATTTTCATCATCACTTGAGGATGAGTCGGAATCACTTATCTCAAAGTCAGAAGAAATGATGTCATTTGCCAATAAGCAAATATTTGCTTCAACTTCCGCATTGCTTGACCCCAAACTTGAGTCACTATCATCGGTTTCTTCATAGGTTACTCTTAGTTTTTCCCACATCTCTTGAGCACTTTTACAAACAGAGATCCTGTAAAACTCGTCAAGGGTTAAAGCAGATGAAATAATATTTCTAGCCCTAACGTCAAATTGTGCTTTTCTGTTTTCCTCTGTTGTCCATCTAGAAAAAGGTTTAGAAACGTCAACACCGTTCTCAGTAACTTTGGGAATATAGGGACCGTTTAAAATAGCATCCCAAACGCCTCTATCAACATACTCTAAAAAGATTTGCATTCTTACTTTCCAGAAAGGATAATTTTGACCCGCAAAAAGTAGGGGTCTATTGATAGACGCACCTTTGGCAAAAGTTTGATTTTGTCCGGCCATTTTCGAAAAGTTTGAATGACTATCAAAGCAAGCTCTGATACCACTTGTTAGAATCGCGTAGTGGAATGTTCGCGTGTTCGGACAAAAACCAAGAGGGGGGGTGAATTGGTTTCTTAACAAAAATTAGGTTTTCAAAATTTTCCCCAAATTTTACCAATTCAAAAGTTGTGTAAACGTAAATAAGATAGAGATAGAGTCTTACACAGGAGATTTATACTGGTTCAGATCAAAAGACCCTACGTCCAGTTGCTAATCACTCAAACAGAGGATTAACGCTGTCACTATAATCAAAGTTGTTACAAACAGATAACAATTGAAAATACAAAGTAAAGAAAACACCTCTCTTGAAACCCATAAGAGATGAAGAACAACTTTCCCTAGAGACGGCACAACACACAATCCACTAAGAACTCCACTTAGTGATTCTTATCGCTTCTAGCCCACACCAGGTTCCAAAAGCCCCTTTTTCCTCCAACAAACAGTTCTCTGGCACTCACAACACTTAACTTTTGTTTGAAAAAGGTTGTTCAATTTTTCTGAGTGCCATTGAGAAGCTTAAGTAGAGAAATTAGGGTTTGGGAATTCGGATTTTCGGAACTAGGAGTCTTGGGATTAGGGTTTTCGAAAATAGGTTTAATTTGAAGTTGAAAATCAAAATATGACTGAAATAATCGATTAAATGAAGTGTTAATCGATTATTACAGAGCCAAAATCAACAGAACCCCAAAACTCTCTGTTTTAATCGATTAAAAGCCCTGTTATTCGATTAATAGGCCTGTTAATCAATTAACAGGTGTGTTAATCGATTATTACAGTGAACAAATACAGCAAATGGTTTTTTTCACTGTAATAATCGATTATCTGACCATTTAATTGATTAAAGCCAAGGCAAACTGATAAATGCGAGTTTTTGAAGCTTTTAAAGTGCAGACTATGTACCGACTATCTTAAACTCTAATATTACAGACTCAAACTAATCAAAACAGAGTTATTACACTATAAAACAAGTCTTCAACTCTCTAAGTTCTTTGTTCTTGAATCATCATCAAAATCAACAAGCTTCATGTCCATGTAAGTTCAACGTCAAGTCCTTGAATGTTCAACACCAGCAAAGTCGGATGACAAATACCAAAGGATCAAAACAAAGAATCCCCAACAATCAACAAGCTGGATGAACCAAAAGTCAAAGAATCCCCCACACACCGAAAGACTTTACCAAAAAGGTCCAAAAACATTTACCAAAACAGAAAACACTCCCCATGGAAACGGCGTATGAGCCACCTGAGCAGTAAGCCGTCACCACCACCAGTCCTACGCAGTGGACTATACCAGCCTAATAGGGGGTTCATACCTATCAACCTGCGTACGCGGTGCGCCTGATCTGCACGCGAGCCGGATCAGTAAGTCGCAACTACCAGCCTAATGGGGAGGGTTTATACTCATCCAGTCCTACGCACAGTGGGCTGTAACTACCAGCTTGATGGGGGGTTCATACTCATTCAGTCCAACGCACAATAGGCTGTAACTACCAGCCTGATGAGGGGTTCATACTCATACAGTCCTACGCACAGTGGGCTGTAACTACCAGCCTGATGGGGGGTTTATACCCATCAACCGAAGGATCGGCTACCGTCAGAAGGAGTATCCTGAGGTTCTACCATGTGTCAATGATCGAAGTCGTATCCAGTCAAATAAATGTTATTAAAATGTAGTACTAGGCAATAGACTCCTAGGTCGTCTCCCAAGGACCATAAATTTCTGTCAAAAGCTTATCAGTTTCAGAATGGAACAAAAGCAAAGGGGATTTTTTTGTATTTGTCAGATTAATGCAAGAGAACAACCGTAGCTTGTATAAATGCAGATTAAAATAGATTAGGCCCTTAACAGAATGCGTCTCTGCTGTCATTGGTTCATAATATAAAATCTATCTAGCTTACTCCCTCCTTACACAAATTAAGCAAAAGTGTAAGTGATTGATTCTCCCCACAAGATTAAGCAACTCATGGTACTGGATACACTACTACAAATAAAGCTTTCAACGTCGGTTCTAATAAACCGACGTTGAAAGTATGATTTTTTAAATTAATAATTTTTATTTATTTACAAATCCCTTTACCCCCTTTTATTTATTTAGAAGTCTCCTCTCTCTTTATATTATATTTTTATTAGGTCCTCCATCTCTTTATATTATATTTTTTAGAAGTTTATTAATTTTTTAAGAGAATTGTCATTGGCAGGATTCGAACCCAGTACTTTAGAGTTGGAGGCTGATACTCCAACCACTAAACTACTAGAATTTTCTCGATAATAACTTACAAATAAATTATATTTATATACAAATAAATATATATCCGTGTAAATATATAAATACAAATATATTTATATATTTTGATATATTTATATAGTTATATATTTATATGTTGGATGTGAGGGCACACTCGAAAGTGAAAGTGTGTGTCGAGTGGGTTTTCAAAATTTGATGCTAAATTTGTGAGCATGTATCTTTATATGAGTTTGTAATTTAATGACAAAATATAATCTTTATAATTTTATTTATATAATGATATAAAATAAATTTGGGAAACGCGTTATTTGCTCTCAAGCGAAAAATCAAGCGAGACTTGAGTAAGTGAATTTCCGTGAACTTTAACATATTTTCACTCAAGCAAGAGTCAATCACACTTTCACCCTCGATCGAAAAATACCAATATAATTTATTTGTAAGTTATTATCAAAAAATTATAGTAGTTTAGTGGTTGGGATATTAACTTTCAACCCTAAAATACTGAGTTCAAATGCTATCGGTGACAATTCATTAACTTAAGAGAATTTTTGGCTGAAAATAAAAATAAAAATACTTTCCAGAAAATATATACAAATAAATATATATTTACATGGATATATATTTATTTGTATATAAATATAATTTATTTGTAAGTTATTATCAGAAAATTCTAGTAGCTTAGTGGTTGGACTATCGACCTCCAATTCTAAAGTATTGGGTTCGAATCTTGCCAATGACAATTTTCAAATTTAAGTGAGTTTTTGGGTGAAAAAAAAATAAAAAAAAATACTTTCCACGTCGGTTCATATGAGAACCGACGTGGAAAGTGTCAATAAGTAAAAAAAAAAAGACTTTCAACATCGGTTTATATGGGAACCGACGTAGAAAGTACTTTCTACGTCGGTTGACTAAGAACCAACGTAGAATGTGTTTAATATTCAACTTTCAACATCGGTTAATCTGGGAACCGACGTGGAAAGTACTTTCTACGTCGTCTCAGCTATAACCGACGTTAAATGACGACGTAAAAAGTATATTTTGTAGTAGTGATACAATGAACCCAAATTCATTAAGCATGATTTACGTTTTATGATCCAATGCAGAACAAGGAACTAAACTGGACATTAAGTTAAGTGCAGAGAACCTCTAAACAGAGATTGCAATCCTTCAAGGACCTAACCCTCTAGGTTTAGCTATCCATTAATTCAGAAATGCAGCAGAAAACATAAAAACAAAATCCAGTGCATAGAAAAAGAAGAACAAAACGTAAATGCAGAAATTACACAAGAGAATATCAAAAATTATGGTGGTTGTCCATTAACACGAAATTACAATAAAAATATAAGATGGACAACAGAATAGCAAAATGGATTGCAACAAAAATTGAAATACAAGATTGGGCTGAAACTGAACTACATAAATTAAATTTGCAATAGAAGTGAAAGAATACAAACTTTCATGGCAGCAGAAAAAGAAGTTGAACCAAACTTTTAATGAGCCTTGAGCAGTCCAAATTAAAATGCAGAGAAAACCAGCATGAAAACAAACGTAAAACAGAACTACTGTGGCTACCTGCCTCCTCCTCCTATTGCTCCTCTAAAAATACCAGCCTACCCTAACCCTAGATTCCCTAGGAATGGGCCCAAGCTGGCCCACACGGGATTACACATCAAACAAACCCTAGCTGACGTGGCAATCATTAATATGACGTGGAAATAGAAGCTGACATGGCAAATGACATGGAAATGATGTGGAAACTCTCTTCATCTCAATATTAATGTCCATGCTCCAAAATTGCTTCACCAAAAATACCTAAAAATAATTAGAAACGAAAATTAGACCAATTAATGCTAAATTAAGCAAAATTTGGAATAATGACCCAATGAAACCCAATCAATGAAAATGCACTAATAATAGACAATTAAACACAATGCACCAATTAAGATAAGTATAGAAAGATAAGAAAATGCGGGAAAATAATGGCTCATCAGTCAACCAAAGGGATCGGCTACCGTCAAAAGGAGTATCCTGGAGGTGCACAACACACTTTTCCCCCAGAAGATCAACCATCGCAAGACAGAGCATTCGAAGGGTAACCGAGCAAGAGGGTCAACTCTTTTACCCTCCATTCGATCTTCTTGGCTCGACAGGCCAACAATCGACTAGTTAGGTAAAGGAGGGGCAGTTGTAGACCCCAAATCTTGCCCGGCATCAAAATAAGAACAGAAGACCTCCTATTCGAAGATGGACGCAGCCTAAGAAGCCACTAGGAGAGACTATTAGGCCCCATATTAGGATAAGAAGGATTTTCTATATAAAAATAAGGATTTTTTCCTTCAAGAGTCGAGACCGTCATCTTGCTTTTCGGGACCACCGTCTCGCCATTGTTGCAAGTCGAGACCGCCGTCTCGCTTGGCGAGACGGCCGTCTTGCCACTTGCCAATGGCGAGACCCCCTCCCGATTGGCAAGAAAGCCCTCTCGTCTCTGGGAAAGTCGATACTGCCGTCTCGCCACTTTTACAAGTCGAGACAGCCGTCCGGAATGGCAAGACGATCGTCTCGACCTTGTCAAACGAGACGGCCGTCTCGACCTGACAGGTGCGAATCCCTATAAATAGTGAGCGTTCCCCCCCTCATTTCACATAGTTCTTCCACATTCCCTTCTACAATTTCTTCAAATTCTCTTCCTAGAGTCCCTCCCAAGCATTTCCGGAGTTTTTGAGAGTCTTAGAGAGCTTTTTATAGCGTTTCGAGAGAGTTTTCGGCGTTGTAAGAGCGAAGGGCTGCCAAAATGCACCCTATTTTTCAAGAGTATTAATCAAAAGCTTGCCTCGGAGGTTTCTTCACTCTCTCCCTATCTTTTACTGTCTTTACTTTTATGATTAAATTGCGTAATAGACATTAGGGCCATGTAGTCATTATTTTAATTCCGCAAATAAAAGGGTAAAAGCGCCTTTTCAAAAGTTCATTTATAAAATAGATGGCCTATCATAGGGAACCCGAAAGGGGCATCGTAAGGGAAATAACACTTCCCTTACACGTAACTAACTCCCTTACCCAACTCTGGTTTTAACGACCAAAGTTGATTTTCGAAAACCAACGCCTTTTTCCTCCTTTTTTTATGTTTCCGCTAAAAACATCGGTGGCGACTCCATAAGAACCCCTTCAAATTAGTTCTTAGGTTAGTCCGGTTATCGAACAACCTAAGAACACCTTTTCAAAAACCTCGCCCCTAGGTTCAGCCCGGTTATCGGACAACCTAAAGGCATTGTAACATCACCCATAAAAATGCGAAAATTGGAAAGTCGGAACCATCGCGTTGCTCCGACCGCCTCTTTTTGACGGCGGCGACAAGTGTGCTCGATGACTCAAGTGGGGGTGATGCTGAGCCATGTGGAATTATTGTTTTGCCTTTGAAGTAGGTAAGGATCCGCTTTTGGGATAACTGAGCCTTTCCATTGGCTTTTCTTCGATGGTTGTGCCCTCTCTTTATTGGGTAGAAGGATGGCGGTTAGAGCTTCGGTTTTTGGAAGTTCTTATTTCTTCTGAGTTGTTTGATGATGACAACTCACTCTTCTTTCTTGAGAGAGAGGAATGTTTGAACACTGTATTATTTTCTTCGTGCCTTCTTTTTTTGGGTAGAAGGATAGCGGTTGGAGCTTGGAAGCTTTTTATTCTACTAAGTCGCTTGATCGACGACTTGCTCCGTTTTCTTGAGGGGAGCATTATTTGGAGACATGGTCCTGGTGATCCTATTTTTCAATCACAAACATGGAGCTAGTCTCCTTATATGCATGAATTTTGTTTTTTGCTATTTATTTGAAGCGGTTTTTTATTTTGTTTTTGATCTTGACAAAGTCGTTTTGTGCGACTACTTGTGTGTGGATGCCCTAAATGCAGTCTATCTTTTTATTTGATGCATCTAGAGAAATGACCAGCATTCTCCTGTTGGATTTTTATGAATATGCTGTCAGACCCCTCTCTTTTTTCATATTTAATTTTAGCCCTAACTTTTGCCTAGACCACCCTTTTGGGGTTTTCGATCTAGTGGGTTGCCTTAATTTTTGCCTAGGATATCCTAGTGGGCTTTTTCCTTTTTTGTGAATGCCCTAACTTTTGCGTAAACCGCCCTTTGCGTGTTTTTGATCTAGCGGGCTACCCTAACTTTTGCTTAAGAACCTCCTAGCAGGAATTATTCTTTTTATTTTCGATTTTTCTTCCTCTTCTTTTTTTGAGAGATAGGACCCTATCATGCATGCAATGTTTGTGATATGCATCCTATAATGCTAATTCAGTTAATATTTCAAAAGGATTAACCGATGTGCTTTTGCTTCTGATGTGCTTCTGATGTCATGCTTAGCTGTACCGACTTTGCCATCTTGGATTTGCCATGACCGAAGAATGAATGTTGTTGATTGTGGAGTGACTGCCATGTTACTTGGGGATGTCAATCCTCCTATTGATTACTATCTCCACATTTCCCTACTAATTACTAGAATGTCGTAGTGGTAAGGGTCAAGAGGAAAGAAGGAAGAGGATATTTATTCAAAGGCTTGTGTCTTAGAAGTGTTTTATTTTTGACAAAAATGGTTTTTCTAAGCATGGCTAGCCAAGGTTGGTTAGACTGTTTAGGCTAGTTTAGACAGACATTTTGTTTATGAGGTGGCGTCTTAAATGATTATTCGATGGCGTCTATCATGACTAATTAACTTCCCTAGTCTACCCTTTGGGTTTTCAGCCTAGGATGTTGTGCTCTGTCCCAACTTTTGTCTAGGTTTCCTCTTTTCTTATTTCGGGAATCCTAGCGGACTTTATTTTTTAACCCTAATTTTTTCCTAGGCTACCTGTAGACCACAAATCTTGTTCGATCGCAAAATAAAGAGCAGAAGACCTCCGATTCAAAGATGGGCATGTCCTAAAAGGTCCTTAGGATAGACTATTAGGCCCCATATTAGAGTAGGAAGAATTTTTGTACAAAAAAATTAAGGATTTCCACTTGAATGTTCGAGACCGCCGTCTCGCTTATTGAGACCGCTGTCTCGCCATTAGCAAAGTCGAGACCGCCGTCTCGCCACTTGCCATGGCGAGACCGCCTTCCCGTTAGGTGATACGACCTTCTCGCCATTTGTCAAATCGATACTGCCATCCCAAATGGCGAGATGACCGTCTCGCCATTTACCAAAGACGAGACCGCCATCTTGATTGGCGAGACGGCGGTCTCGACCTGACAGGTGCGAATCCCTATAAAAGGGGGGCGCTCTCCCCTTCATTTCACACAGTTCTTCCACCTTTCCTTCTAGCATTTCTCAAAATTCTTCTCCTAGAGCCCCTCCGAACCATTTCTGGAGTTTTCTGAGTGTTCTTAGAGAGTTTTTATAGCGACATAAGAGAAAAAAGTCGACGTTGTAGAGCGAAGGACTGTCAAAACGCATCCTATTTTTAAGAGAATTAATCAAAGCTTGCTTTGGAGGTTTCTTCACTTTCTCCCTCTCTTTTATTGTCTTTTTACTTACATTTATTTGTGCATTAACTATTAGGGCCATGTAATCACTATCTTTTAATTCTGCAAATAAAAGGATAAAAGTGTCATTTTAAAGTTTATTTATGAAATAACCAGCCTATCATAGGGAACCCGAAAGGGGCGTTGTGGGGGGCGCTAATACCTTCCCCACACATAACTAACTCCCTTACCTAACTCTGGTTATAATGGCCAAAGTTGATTTTCTTAAAAACCAACGCCTTCTTTTTTTCCTTTTCCGATGTTTTCGGTAAAAACATCGGTGACGACTCCATAAGAACTCTTTTCAAAAAACTTGCTTTTAGGTCCAGCTCGGTTATCGGACAACCTAAATGTGTTGTAATGTCACCCATTTAAAATGCAAAAACGGAAATCAGAACCATTGCATCGCTCCGATCGCCTCTTTTGATGGCGCTGACTGATGGCGACTTCACTGGGGACACCTAGAGAGTTGGTCCCATTTAGTGATGGGCCAGTTTAATAAATAACCTTAGAAATTTCGCTTTTACCCTACCTTGTCTTATAACATGTTTATTTACTTGGCTTTAATAATTGTTGTTTGTTTATTTTACGCATTGTTTGAAATACAAACTGCACACAAACCTTTGCACACAACAGTTCCCTCCATACCCGAGGGCAAGTAAGAAATCCATAGGGAGTGGGTGGCAGGTACGGTTTGTCGTAGTGAGGGCCATGAGCCCACCGGTATGATCGGAAACCACCACTCAAGGTGATAACCTTCCTCTTTTGGCACAAAGACTGACTATGGCCTTAGTGCTAAGCATGTTCGGAAGGCTGGAGAGTGAGGACCCTATAATGGGGGCACCTTGGGGGCCTGGCCTTGGTGAGGAAAATAGAACTACCCTAAACACGCACTCTTCTGCAGGAAAACCCTACCTCGTAATCAAAATGTCGTCCCACTTGTTCGCGGATGAGTAAATTGTGTGTGCATTTGTTTGTTGCATTGGATTGCATAGCATAACCATACAACAGATAAGAAAAGAAAATCTCAAAAAATATTTTCGCAATAAACCACTTTTATCTCAGACAGTCTGCCTTTTAGCTAGCCTGGTTTCAGGTTCTTTGTAAGCTAAGTAGCCACGCAGTCCGACAGAAGAGATAAAAGGTTATAAAATAAACCAAATGTAAAATAATAATGAATTTGAATAAAAGAATTTTGACAAAGTCGTATCATTCATATCGCATCATTTCATAAAGCGGAAGAACCAAGAGAGAAAATAAAGGCATCAAGAAAGTGTGCATACGCATCATCTTAATAAATCTCTCAAAAAATGGGTCTTAGGAGCATTTTTTGGGAAATTTGCTGGACCAAATCCCCTTTTGAAATTTGCGGCCTGTTCTTTACCTTTTTCTCTTCGTTTTGATAGGTTGTACATCCAAATCCGACATCCTAGTCAAAAGTTATCGCACTTTGAACATCTGCCGCCTTTTTTGATCTTAAAAAGTCCTGTTTGTACTAGCACATGCATAAATACATTCATTCTAGAGGGCATTAGATATCCCTAAAACAAAGACGAAAGAGGCCCAAGTGCGCTTCTATCCTTCCATAAGGAAGAGACAAGTGTGTTAAGGTATATGGTGACCTTTATGAGGAAGGAACCATTCTACCAAAGTGGGTATGGTGCTCTGTGAAGCGTAAGCTTTAAGGACAATACCAAAGTAATTGTCTTAAGGCATATCTATCCTACACTAATCATTCATTTCATTTCAAAATAAAAGCAAACATTCTTAAATTCATATGCGTTCCAAAAAGTAGCTGGTATTCTTCATACCTTCATTTGCAAACAAAAATCCCAAACACTATCCTACATCATCTTAGAAAATAAAACATGATAATGTTTTGGAAAAAACAAACACTTTCATACATGCATCCACCAAACTTCATCCTCATAACATGCATCTAACAATAGACAGTTGAAGAAAGTGGACATTCCTCAATACCATGAAAAGAGGATAGGGCATTCGCATGCCATGCACGGGGAGTCAAAAAAAAGGAAAAACGCAAAAATTTTAACCCGCCTATGGTTTTCTTTAGGCTTTCCGCTTTTAAAAATGTACCTCGAAACATTACATTGAGGAATGTACACCTTCTGGATGAAATAAATAAAATTGTTTGTTGTCCTCAACCGTCTATTTGCATATATTCATGCATTCATCCTCACTTTAATAATAATAAGATAATAAAAAGAAAGGATTAATTGATGTGCTTTCCATTAATCGGAATAAGATGAAGAGCAAACCTTTCATCGTCAAGTTCTCTCCAACGGTTGATCCGCCTAAGGAGGATAATAAGACTCAACTGTTGGGTATCAAAGTTAATAAGGAAGAGGAGGTAAGGATGCCATTACATTTGTTCATGCCTCGAATATAATAAAATTGTACCATGGAGATACGCAAAAGCATCACCCATAAAGGAAGACATCACCAACATAGCCGGCATCGGGGGCAGGATTAGAAGTGGAAGAATCTATTCCGCCAAGGAGCTATAAGATGACGCTCCTAAGAATAAAGGAAGAAATAATAAGACCGAAGAGAAACATAATCCAAAGAGGAAATTGAATAGACTTTGGATTCACAATGCTAAGGCAGTGCTTTCAACGCTCCACCAAAAAGAAAAATTCACTGTAGGCGACGGCATTCGGATCAGCAAGTCGTCTGCCCTACCTTGTATGGATGCTGTTGAAGAAGACCTTTGAAATATCTTTTTCCAATATGAAAAAAACAAAGACTTCCCCAACAATATGAAGGTGACCCACATGATGAGGAAATATGGATACCGCCCAAACCAAGGGCTCATTAGAAACTCTCAAGGACTTTGAAGCATGACCTTACAAAGGATCAAGCTGCACCGAGAAAAGGGAAGTCTCCCCTCTGCACCTCGAATCATATTTTCCCAAATAGAGGGGTCCAAGCGTCGAGAGCAACTTTAGCCATTAGGTGTTCTGCTTCCAATTTTAAGGGGTTGTAAATCCAATGACTATTAGAAATTACTCCTCAAGGCTAGCCTGACCCCCGAGCATTGTAGGGCACATATTTCCCTATTAATTACGAAGAATGCCATCTTACTATCTTATGAAGATGGGCATTTCCTAAAATGTCCTTAGGATAGACTATTAGGACCCATATTAGAGTAGGAAGACTTTTTGTACGAAAAAATACGGATTTCCACATGAAGGGTCGAGACCGTTGTCTCGCTTATCGAGACTGCCATCTCGCCATTAGCAAGGTCGAGATGGCCGTCTCGTTTGGTGAGACGGTCGTCTCACCATTTGTCGAATCGATACCGCCGTCCCGAATGGCGAGACGGCCGTCTCGCCATTTACCAAAGGCGAGACCGACGTCCCGATTGGCGAGACCGTTGTCTCGACCTTTCCAGGCGAGACGACGATCTCGACCTGACAGGCGCGAATCCCTATAAAAGGGGGGGGCGCTCTCCCCTTCATTTCACACAGTTCTTCTACCTTTCCTTCTAGCATTTCTAAAAATTCTTCTCCTAGAGCCCCTCCGAACCATTTCCGGAGTTTTCTAAGTGTTCTTAGAGAGTTTTATAGTGTTGTAAGAGAGAAAAGTCGACGTTGTAGAGCGAAGGATTGCCAAAATGCGTCCTACTTTTAAGAGAATTAATCAAAGCTTGCTTTGGAGGTTTCTTCACTTTCTCCCTCTCGTTTACCATCTTTTTACTTACATTTATTTGTGCATTAGCTATTAGGGTCATGTAGTCACTATCTTTTAATTCCGCAAATAAAAGGGTAAAAGCGTCATTTTAAAGTTTATTTATGAAATAATCAGCCTATCATAGGAACCCGAAAGGGGCGTTGTGGGGGTGCTAATACCTTCCCCATACGTAACTGACTCCCTTACCCAACTCTGGTTATAATGGCCAAAGTTGGTTTTCTTAAAAACCAACGCCTTCTTTTTTTCCTTTTCCAATTTTTTCGATAAAAACATCGGTGGCGACTCCATAAGAACCCTCTTCGGAAAACTTGCTTTTAGGTCCAGCCAAGTTATCGGATAACCTAAAGGCGTTGTAACATCACCCATTTAAAACACGAAAATGGAAGTCAGAACCATCACGTCGCTCCGACCGCCTCTTTTGATGGCGGTGACACTACCCTTTATTGTTGTTCAGGTTTCCTAGTGGGTTTACCCTAACTTTGCGTAGCCCACCTTAATGGGTTTCCTACCAGGTATTTTGCCCCCTCTTTTTGGTCTCTTGTTTCTATGGGCTTCTTTTGATTTTTTGCATAACATTGTCGAAGCACGACTTTAGAAAAACTTTATGTGTGCTTCTAATTAATCAGTCATGTTATTTTTGACAAAAGCGCAGGTTGATTATCTTGACGCATTTGGAAAACGTTTGCTTAAACATGGTTATCAATGAGGTTTAGAAATGAATAACAAGAAGAGAAGCAGATAGTAAGAATGTCATTCTTTGTAATTAATAGGGAAATATGTGCCCTACAATGCTCGGGGGTCGGGCTAGCCCTGATGAGTAATCTCTAATAGTCATTGGATTTACAACCCCTTAAAATTGGAAGGAGAACACCTAATGACTAAAGTTGCTTTTGACGCTTGAACCCCTCTATTTGGGAAAATCTTCATTCAAGGTGTGGAGGGGAGACTTCCCTTTTCTCCGTGCAGCCTGATCCTTTAGAGGGTCATGCTTCAAAGGATTGTCCTTAAAATTTGGTGACTCACTTATTCCTTGAGGGTTACCACTGAGCCCTCGGCCTGGGCGGTGTCCATATTTCCTCATCATGTGGGTCACCTTCATATTGTTGGGGAATCTTTTCCTTATTCTCTTCTTCGGTCTTTTTATTTTTTTCCTTATTCTTGGGATCATTGTCTTGTAGCTCCTCGGGGGAGTAGATTCTTTTACTTCTAGTCGTGCCCCCCAATGCAGGCTATGCTGGCGATGTCCTCATTAATGGGCGGTGTTTTTGCGTATCTCTATGGTGTAGCCATATCCGAGGCGTGAACAAATGTAGCAGCATCCTTGCCCCCTCATCCTTATTAATTTGGATACCCAACGGTTGAGGCTTATTATCCTCCTTAGGTAGATCAACCGTTGGAGAGAACTTTACGACAAAAGGTTTGTTCTTCATCTTATTCCGATTCGTGGAAAGCACATCGACTAATCCTTTCTTTTTATTATCTTATTATTGTTTAAGTGAGGATGAGTGTATGAATGTATGCAAATAGACGGTTTAGGAGATGATGAAAAAGACAATTTTATTTATTTCATCCAGAAGGTGTACATTCCTCAATGTAATGTTTCGAAGTACATTTTTAAAAGTGGAAAGCCTAAAGGAAACCATAGGCGGGTTAAAATTTCTGCATATTTCCTTCTTTTTTTTTACTCCCTGTGCATGGCCTGCGAATGCCCTATCCTCTTTTCATGGTATTGAGGAATGTCCACTTTCTTCAACTGTCTATTGTTAGATGCATGTTATAAGATGAAGTTTGGTGAATGCATGTATGTAGGTGTTTGTCTTTTCCTAAACATTATCATGTTTTATTTTCTAACATGATGTATGATAGTGTTTGAGATTTTGTGTTTTTTTTTTGTGTATGCGGATGAGGGCATGAAGAATACCAGCCGCTTTCTAGAATGCAAAAAGAATTTTACTGTTTAAAATGAAAGATTTATGGGATGGATATGCCTTAAGACAATGACTTAGGTATCCTCCTTAAAGCTTACGCTTTGTGGGGTATCATACCCACCTCAGTATAATGGTTCCTCCCCACCACAGATTTGACAAGTATAATGGAGGTCACCATCACACCTTAGTACACTTGTCCCTTTCTTGTTGTGAAGGTCACAAACACACTTGGGTCTCTTTTGTCCTTGTCTTAGGGATATCTAATGCCCCCTAGAATGAATATGCTTATGCATGCACTAGTACAAAAAGGCAGCAAATATTCAAAGTGGCATAAAAGGCAGACTGTCCAAGATAAGGGTGGTTATTGTGAAAATATTTTTGAGATTTTGTTTTATATATTTTTTGTTGTTGTATGATTATGTTATGCAACAATCTAATGCAATAAACAAGTGCACAAACAATTCACTCATCCACGAACAAAGTGACGTTTTATTCACGAGGTAGGGTTTTCCTGCAGAAAAGTGCATTAGCAAAGGTAGGTTCTAACTGTTCTCACCAAGGCCAAGCCCCCAAGGCGCCCCCATTATAGGGACCCTTCAATCTCTCAGTCTTTGAACCATGCATGGCAAAAAGGCCTTGTCCATGTTCTTAGACCAAGAGAAGAAGGTTCTCACCTTGAGTGGTGGTTTCTGATAACGACCTGTTGGCACTAAGGCCATTACAATGGTCAGTCGTACCTGCCACCCACTCCCTATGTGTATTCTCTCTTACCCCCGGGTATAGAGGGACTGTTGTGTGCAAGGGTTCGTGTACAGTTTATTTCAGACAATTACAAAAAATAAGCATACAATAATTATTAAAGCCAAACAGTAAAGCATGTTATAAAGCAAGAAAGGGTAAAAGCGTAATTTCTAGTTTTTATTTCTTAAACTAATCCATCACTAAATGGGATCAACTCTCTAGCTTCCCCAGTGGAGTCGCCATCTGTCGCCGCCGTCAAAAGAGGCAATTGGAGCGACACGATGGTTTTGGTTTGACTCGCATCTTTTGAAAGAAGTGGTTCAACGCCTTTAGGCTGTCCGATAACCGGGCTGGACCTAAAGGCGAGGTTTTCAAAAAGGTTCGAGGAGTCTCCATCAGTGTTTTAACCTTAAACACTGAAAAAGGTAAAAAGAGAAGAAGGCAGTGGTTTTAGAAAAAACCAACTCTGGCCATTACAACCAGACTCAGGTAAGGGAGTTAGTTACATGTGGGGAAGGTGTTAGCACCCCACAACGCCCCTTTCGGGTTCCCTATGATGGACTAGTTTAGAAAAATAAATACTTAAAGAAATTATGCTTTTACCCTATTATTCTATCTACTTGCAGAATTTAAATGTCTACATGACCCTATTATCTAATGCATACAACGAAAGCGATAAAGAAAGCAGTAAAAGATAAAAGATATGAAAGAGAACCTCTGAAGCGAGCTTTTATAAATCTCGAACTTGAGGACGCTTTTTGGCAGTCCTCGCACTCTACAAAGTCACTCCTCCCTCGAACAAAAAATAAGAGTACCACCCTACTAAGGGTCGGACGTCTCAAAAGAAGACTTCCTTAACCGATTTCTAGGGGTCGGACGTCTCACTCGAACTCTGGAATAATGCTCAGAGTCACTCTAAAGTGCCAAAAGGATTCCTAGAGAGTGTAGGAGTGGAGAGGTATGAAATTTGAGAAATGGGGGCTTCTATTTATAGGGAACCGGGCCAGGAAAAAGTGGACGATCGTCTGGACTTAGTGGACGACCGTCCATGGCAAAAAGTGGCCATGAAGTGGACGGTCGTCCATAGCCATAAAGTTGGCATGGACAATCGTCTGACTGTCCTGGACGACCATCTGCTGTCTCTGGCTGATTTTCCCGATTTTTATTGCCTCTAAAAACCTTCCCTATCTTAAATGGAACCTAGAAAAAGCTACTAGGGACTTAATAAAGCCTAACCATCTTCGAAACGGACAATTTCTGGCTTTATTGGAGAGCCGGGCAAAATTTGGGATCTACAACATCTTTTAGCATATTGGCTACAGTCGCCTTCCATTGTAGACCAGAAATACCCTGCCCTTAGGATCTTCTTTACCATGACATGTCCAGGTACATGGGTCCCAAAAGCTCCTTTATGAATCTCCTTTATCAGAGTTTGAGCCTCCTCACGATCCACACACCTTAGCAAGGTGGAGTCAAAATTCTTTTTATAGAGGGTTTCTCCAATCAGTGCAAACCCTGTGGCCCTCTTTTGGATGATCCTTTTGTCATTATCACTGATTCCTTCAGGATATTCACCCTTCATGAGGTATCACTTAATGTCATGATACCAAGGGTTTCTGTCTTGCTCGTTATTTACTATCATGCAAAAAGCTTGTTTGTCATGCAACTTGATTTGAATAGTCGACATCTCATGCTCTTGATCTAAAGAGAACATGGATGATAAAGTAGCGAGGGTGTCTGCGAATTGATTGTCTTCTCAAGGGATATACTTGAAAGTGACGCTTTCTAGCCTCGAAATCAAATTGTGGATATGCTCTAGATATGAGATTAATTTGGAATTTCGGGTTTTCCATTCACCATTGAGTTGATAGATGACAAGGGATGAATCACTGAAAACTCTGAGTTTGGTCACCCCATGATCTAGAGCTGCTTGGATTCCTAATGCACAAGCTTCGTATTCAGTCATATTATTTGTACATTCAAAGTTTAACCTAGTCGTTACCAGGATATATTTCTTTTCTGGGGATATCAAGATGGCTCTGATCCCATGTCCAAGCATGTTTGAGGCTCCATCGAAAAACATAGTCCATGCATCTTCTTTGGTCTCTTTGTGTCTAATGTGCATGATATGTTCATCAGGAAAGTCGTCTTGCAGGGATTGGTACTCATTTGTCGATCCATGTGCTAGATATTCTGCTAGGGGACTACCTTTAATAGCTTTCTGGGTGACATGAATGATATTGAATTCTGAGAGGAGCACTTGCCACCTAGCTATTCTTTCGGTCAAGATGGGCTTTTCGAAGAGGTACTTGATTGGGTCCATTTTGGAGACCAACCATGTTGTGTGTCGAGCCATATACTATTTGAAACGTTGAGTTGCCCACACCAATGCACAACATGTTTTTTCGAATGGTGTATAGCGGGTCTCATAGTCTAGGAACTTTTTACTGAGATAATATATGGCCCGCTCTTTTTTCCCTGTTTCATCTTGCTGACCGAGTACACATCCTATGGACTCTTCGAGTATTGACAAATATAAGATCAGAGGTTTTCCTTCAACGGGTGGCACCAATACTGGTGGATTGGTCAAGCACATCTTGTTCTTATCGAACGCTCGTTGACATTCTTCATTTGACACTGTTGCCTAGTTTTTATGCAACAACTTAAAGATGGGTATACATTTGTCTGTCAGTTGTGCGATGAACCTGGAAATATAGTTGATTTGACCCAAAAATCCTCTGACCTCCTTTTCTGTTCTTGGTGGGGGTATTTCCAAAATTGCCTTTGTTTTGTCAAGGTCTACCTCGATTCCCTTTTGGCTGACGATGAACCCTAGGAGTTTTCCTGACCGTAATCCGAAAGTACATTTTGCTGGGTTCAGTTTAAACTGATACTTTGATCAAACAGCTTCTTAAGATATTGAATATGGTCCACCTCGTTTTTGGACTTGACAATCATGTCATCCACGTATACTTCTATTTATTTGTAGATCATGTCGTGGAATAATGTGACTATAGCCCTCTGATAGGTAGCCCCCGCATTTTTTAGCCCGAAAGGCATTACCCTGTAGCAAAAGGTACCCCACGGTGTGATGAAGGAGATTTTTTCCCTATTTTCAATGGCCAACTTGATTTGATTATACCCTGCATATCCATCCATGAAGGAATAAAGCGTGTTTGTAGTGGTGTGATCCACTAATGTGTCAATGTGTGGTAGGGGAAAGCCATCCTTTGGACTCGCTCGATTTAGGTCCTTATAGTCCACACATACTCTGATTTTACCGCTTTTCTTGATGACGGGCACTATGTTTGCTAGCCATTCGGGGTATTTGGACATGATTAGGAAGTTGGCATCTAGTTATCTTTGCACTTCCTCCTTGATTATTAAGGACCAATCCGACTTGATTCTCTTGAGCTTTTGTTTCACGGGCCGAAATCCCTCCTTTAAAGGCAGACGGTGTTCCACTATGCTTGTATTGAGCTTGGGCATGTCATGATAAGACCAGGAAAACACATCCACATACTCTTTCAAAATATGTACTAGCCTCTCCCTAATGTTACTGTCAATCTGGGTGCCGATATTTATCTCTTTCTTATCATCTCCTTGTCCCAATTTGATGGTTTTCGTTTCCTCTTGATGCGGCTATATGATGCGAGTTTCTTTTTCTAGCATTCTCTGCATGTCCAGGGAAATGGTCTCCTGCTCACTGTCGGACTCAACCCATTCGCCTTCGGCTTCCAGGTCCCACAAAGATTCATCAATCACAGACATGATTGTTTTTAGGTTCTGTTTTAGTCATAGATTTTATTATTCAATTATTTTTGGAAGAATAATAAATAAAAGAGGGAAAAGAATGAGAATGAATATGATATGATGAAAAATGCCTCATGTATTAAAAAAAGTGTATATACATGCCCTTTTAATCAATGTTCCCATGGCCACGGGCGGGGACCACGGGAAATACAAGAAAAAGCTTTGAGAAAGGAAAAAGAAACCCTAAAAGCTGATCCTCCCAATTTTTCCTTCCTCTCACGCTGGCTTCGTCAGAGGTTTGGGATCTACATCAGAGGTGGAGCCATCGAATGTTATCCATCGACATCGATTAGCTCTTGGACCCTATATTTCAGGGTCAAGCAGTTCTCCGTTAAATGCCTGGGCGAATCCAAGTGGTAGTCGCATTTCTCATTTGGTTTGTACCACTCGGGATAAGGAGGCTCCATCTTCTTGGGAGGGGCACAGGCCAAGAGCTTGGCCTCTAGCAGCTGGGGCAGCAACTTCCCATCAGAAGTTGAAAGAGGAGTGAATTTTCTTTCCTTTTTGCATGGCTACCGAACCGTTTGTGGAGCAGAAGAAGGAGTAGCAAGGTTAATCGCATGTACAACCTCCTCCTTGTTTTTGCTGGAGGACTTTCTGAATGAGATGCTGGAAGGGGAAGATTGCGCTATCTTCTCGCTTCTTAACCATTGTTACACTCTCTCCCCCACGATGACTATGTCCAAAAAAAGGTTGGATGTATTGGCTATCGCCTTGTCATAGTAAGCTCTTGTCAATGAATCAATGAACATAGTCACTATCTCCTTGTCTGTCAGCGGGGGCACTATCTGGGCAGCCATCTCCCTCCACCTCTAGGCATATGCCTTGAAGGACTCATCATTCTTATTGCTTAAAGTCCAAAGATGTGACCTATCTCGGGTCAGATCAATGTTATATCAGTAACGACGGAGGAAGGCATCCACCGGCTGCTTCGAATTTTGGACTTGCCCCTTCTCCAATTGCATGTACCAGTTGAGGGCTGAGTCAGCCAGGCTCTCTTGCAAGCATTGGATCAAGAGTTTCTCATTTTCAGCATGTGCAGCCATTTTACAACAGTACATCGTAAGATGATTCTTAGGGCAAGTCAGTCCAGCATACTTGGGGAAGTCTGGGACCTTGAATTTTGGCGAGAACTGGATGTTCTTGACCAGACACATGTCTGCCGCCTCCTTGACGTCAAGCTCTATGTCCCTCGACTGCCTTCAGCCTTTCCTCCAAGGCAGAGACTCAAAGTGATGAAGATCTTATTGAAATACTCTGGCAAAGATCTTGTTGATTTGATGAAGTCAAGAATGAAGTCAAAGGCAACTTTGTGGCAGTCAAAAGTCAGTTAGATAAAGAGTAGAGGGATTAGTGTGTCTGCAGCTCTGCTTAGGTATAATCATTTTTATCTTTTCTGCTGCATGAGGTTTCTTCACTTAAAAGATTTTGCAAAATGCCTCTAAAAACGTTTAAACAGTTAAAAACAAAGTATTTTGATAAAAGCTTTTGAATTAACTATTTTTAACTAATAGCATATATGTTCTATCAACTAAAATGTTCTTCACATTTTTATAAACAAGTTTTTAACTGATATAATTTCGAAATAACCGATTATTTTCATTAAAGAAAGTTTTGAAAACCTTTTGTCAGTATTTTAACTGATACAACTTCGAAATAACCGATTAAAATCACTTAAAATGTTCAGAGAAGTGTTTTGGTAGTATTTTAATCGATACAACTTCGTTTTAATCGATTAATTTCATTTGGTATACTGTATGACCGATCAGAATGCGATTATGACCGATCAGAATCAGATATGATCGATCAGAATTTAGTTATGACCGATCAGAATTATTTCAATCGATTAAATTACGTTTCAATCGATTAAATCAACTTAAGAAAATTTGTACTACGCGTTTTAATCGATTAATACGATCTTTTATTAGTTAAAATCACTTGAAAAAGTTTATAAGAATATCTTGCAGTATTTTAATCGATTGAAAGACGAAACAATCAATTAAAACAAATTAGAAGATTTTTTACAAAGAGTTTTAATTGATATAAACGCTTTTGTATCAGTTAAAACAAATCTCGAAAATAATCAAGAATGTTTTAATGGATTAAAAGAAGTTTTAACAGATTAAAACAAGGCTTTTAACAGATTAAAAGATTATTTTAACAGATTAATTAAACCAGTAGTTTTGAAAATCTTCTATATAAACAGAATTGTTTGATCATTTTAAAATACATCTGATACACATCTTTTTGCAATCAATCAAGCAATCAAAAGTACTATTTTCAAGAAAGAATCACGCTAGTTTTTGTGAAGTTCATCAAAGTTCTTTCTTGAGGCAAAATTGCATTCTTTTGGAGAAGAAACACATATTACAGAACTGCATAAAACTGGTTTGAGCGTTTTAGTTTCTTCTGTTTGTTTCTTTACATTCTTTTCTGTATTGTTGGTGCCTGGAATTGTGGGCACTGGTTTCTCTGCAGCTGGAATTTGGTTGTAGAGGTTGTTAAGAACTTGAATTTGGTTCTTGGTGAAAGGTTAGGTGCAAGAACTGTAATTGTGGTTCTTGTGGTAGATTGAGTGTAAGGTTAAGGTTGTAAACTATAAAACATTCAATCTAGTGGAACCCAGCTGGAATTTGGCTGGAGACTGGACGTAGCCCTGGGATTGGGTGAACCAGTATAAACCTTGGTGATATCTTTCTAAACCTTTCTTTTCTTTAATTCTGTTGCTGCATTTATTTTTTGATTGCTTGCTGTGTGATTCAAGAACAGATCTGAAATCTTAATTTTTGAAATAGATAACATGTTAATTGCGAAAATCTTTCGAAGATCAATTCACCCCCCTCTTGATCTCAGCCTCTTTTTCTAACAATTGGTATCAAGAGCAAGGTTCTTGAGAGTTATTCAAGTCGATTCAAATTTTTTAATGGCTGAAAAAAAATTTTCTGAGGGTGCTTGTATTAATAGATCTCCACTGTTTTGTGGAACAAATTATCCATTTTGGAAAATTAGGATGAAGATATTTATTGAATCTGTTAGTATAAATGTTTGGAATATCATTGAACAAGAAACTGATATTTTTAAGAAAGATTGGTGTAGCTTAAATGAATGTAAAAAGAAATTAATCCAAGATGATTGTATTGCCAAAAATATCATCATATCTGCACTTAACAGAAACGATTTTTTCAGGATAGCACATTGTCAAACTGCTGCACAAATGTGGAAGATCCTTGAAATGACTTATGAAGAAACAACAGAGATATGCTTAATGGTCAACTCGTATTCGCCAATAACCAGTGTAAGTTCCGACTCAACAACCACTATGAATTATAGTTCATTACAAGATGCTTTTATGAATTGCATGCAATAGCAAAAAAATTAGAAACTGAAAACAAAAGATTAAAAAGCATGAATAGTTTATTAGAAAACAAGATCACTATTCTTGAAAAGAAAATAGTTGATGAAGAAACCAAGAATGAAAATTTGGAATCGGGTAATAATTCTGATTGCATGTGTAATGTTAAAGATTGCAAAAACTGTCCTGAGTTACAAAAAAAATTATCATACTTAATAAAAACTGCATCTAAACTAGCACAAGGAAAGACTAGTCTTTATATGATACTTGATTCTCAAAAACTAGTGATTGATCGTGGTGGTATAGGTTTACACCTTCTATTGGAAAGAAAACTAGAGCATTTAAAAATTATTTTACATATAGTATATCTGTTTTGTCTCCATTTATTAAATGTTTTTACTGCATGAAAAAAGGTCATTCTGTGAAATATTGTAGAATTAAGAAGTATGCTATTCCCAGAGGTAGAATGAAGTGGATTCCCAAAAATAATTCATTTCAAATAACCTGATTGGACCCAGTAATTATAAAGGGTACCAGAAACATGCTAAATCTGTTTTGCAGGAACAAAATCTGGAAGTCCCTTGGTGTTCAAAACAGCAAATCAGGTTCTGGTTTCATAAACTGAATGTTTTAATTGATATAAAACAGTATTAATCGATTAAAATAACTTACAGAGAATACCAGAAAATCTGTCTGTACAGTTTTAATCGATTGAAATACGAATTAATCGATTCAAATGTTCTCAGGATTTGAGTTTAGCTGTTTTAATCGATTAAAAAGGATTTATATCAACTAAAAACACTAAGATGTCAAATTTAGTCGATTCTTTTTCATTTTAATCGATTAAAATTCTGTTATCACTTTATTAATTTCATCCAGTACAAGATTAATCGATTCCTTTATGAATTAATCGATTATTTCACTGTAGCATTTTTAAACCTAGTATTAAAGATCAAATTAATAGGTTAATTAGTTGATTAATCGATTAAATTGTTCCTAAAAATTATTTTTACAACATCCAATTGAAAATTGGTAAGCAAATCAGAGTCAAAATCCCAAGTTTTTGTGGTAATCAAAATCTGCATAATTCTTTTTAATATTCTTTGACCAAGTCAAACATCTTCCCAAGAACAATTTAGCTGATGCACCCACTATCCAGAAATCTGTGCCTCTGTCTTCGGTCAAGGTGACATATACAATTAAAGCTGATTTTGCAGGTTCTGTCAAAATTTAACCGCAATTCACGAAAATTGACATCCGTGAATCTTCACTTTGCTCACTTGTAGCTCATTGTTCTCATTCTTCTCTTTCTGGTTCAAATTGCTTCTCTCTTCTTTCCTTGTACTCACGTCTCAAAACCCCTCTCTAAACTATACAACAAGATGCTGAGGAGATCAAAGTCAAGAAAGAAGCAAAAAGGGGAATCTTCCTCTGCTGCTAATCCTGGTGGTCATCTGGAAGCATGGTTTAATGGTGATATTGGAAAAATGAACACCTTCATTTCTGAGTTTAGTCAGAAACAAATTGTTATTCCAAAATTTATCAAATACAAATGGCTTGATGAAGAGGGATTTACTAGTCTCGAGAAGAAAGCTAAAAAGTCAAAAGCTAAAAACCTTCATGGAGTTTACTGGGAACATACAGACCTGATCTGGTTCAGGTGTTTTATTCAAATTTGACAGTAAATGGTTCAACAATCAGATCTCAGGTAAAGGGAGTTAATATGGAAATTACTCCTTCTGTTTGGGAGCAAATTGCTGGCCTCAAGGATAGGGGTGTCAAAGTTTCCAAGGGGAATATTTCTGAGATTCCTGATTTCAACAAAATTCAGTTTTTCCGGTCTTGCCTTAAGGATCCAAATGATTCGGTAAGAATTTTAAATGCTGGAAAACTTGCACTTGAACATAGACTACTTGCTTTTATTGTGGCATGGATGCTTACTCCAAGAGGGAGTAATCATGTTATTCTTAATGAGGGAGATCTTGCCCTCATGTACTGCATTTTTAACAATATTCGGGTAAACTGGGTTTATGTGATTAAAGATCACATGTTAAAGGCAAAAAGGTTGGCAGATTTCAAACTGCCTTATACCATGTTAATTAATAATTTCTTTAGATATTTTGAAGTTGATCTTACTGGGGAGAGCATAGAAACCCCCAAGGCATCAAATGAAATTGACGACTCTACCCTGAGAAAAATGGGGTATATAAAAGTTGATGATGAATGGATCTCTAAAATTGATGCTGGGATGTCTGTGGGTGAGGGAGAAGATGAAGATGAAGATGAACAAGGCCAAATTCCTTCCTCTCCAGCTGCTGCAAAGGTTCCTGAGTCAACCAGTGGTCAAGCTTCATATGAGAATATGGAAATCATTCCTTACATGGAGCAGCCTGACCGTGGGACTCCTTTATCTCAATTTGAAAGAACAATGCTTTCTCAAATGGTTGCAATGCAGGAAAATCAGAGAAAGCATATGCAGATGACATATCAACATTTCCAGCAAACAAACAATCAATTCGCATCCCTTGGAAACCAGATTGTTGATATCTACACCAAGCTGGAAGATATGCAAGCTGAACCAAGGAAACTCGGGATGATTGAATTTGTGGATAAAAAGGGTCCCTTCTTATCTTTCTTTTATGTTTTATTTCTTTTGATGCTAATTTCAATTTCTGGTTCTGTAATATTTACTCGGTTGTATACCAGGTACAATCTTTTTAGCTTTGATTAATATAATGTAGGTTTTAAATCGAATCAAACTAGCCTAGATGGAATTTAACATAGATCCCTCGATATTTTTAGCTGATACAAAATGGATTTAATCGATTAAATTGATTACAGGAAACACTTTCACAACAAAATAATCGATTAAACTGTGTATCAATCGATTAAAATCTATATAAACTATTTTACATCAGTTAAATTAGCTAAATAAAGATTTTATTCTAAATTTGATGGATCTATTGGTTAAAATTTAATTGATATAGTTGATATTATTGTAAAACATCTTTCTAAATGATCGGTTTTACAAAATTTACACTGGATTAGTAATGATAAATTGGCATTTTAGATGCATCAAACATTACTTAGTTTTCAAAATTGGTTGTTTTAATCAATAAAAAGCTTTTAAATCGATTAAAAGAATTTATACATCATTTTTCTTACTATTTTAATCGATTATATGTCGAATTAATTGATTAAATGAACTTATGTTTCAAACTTTTGAATTCCTTCACTGTTTTAATCGATTAAACCATTATTTCAATCGATTAAAACCATTAACAAGAAATTTTTAATCGATTTTGTCCTGTTTTTAATCGATTTTTATTCTGGAAAGAAAAATTAAAGGCTTTAGTTAATGGTTGTTCTTGTAACATGCTACTAAAGCGTGGTTCCCTTATCTTTACACGTGTTAATTGTATTCATTACAAACGTGTTAATGAAGATAATCTTGAATCAACTTTGATTTGTCTTTACATGAGTAAAGTATCATATCCATTTTTTTCTATTTTCGAAATCTAAGACATGATATATACCATGCATTGTTTTTCTTCTGTTCCCTATTTTTGATGAAGTCAAAAGGGGGAGAAATAGTTGCTTTACTTTTTAATTTAGGGGGAGCAACAATTTAGGGGGAGAAATAGGAAAATAATGGGGAGAAATAGGAAAATAATTCATTTTTGGTTACTCACTAATCTATATTATCAAGTGACTTCTTTTGCAGAGTTATTATTCAAAGTGGTGTTTGTCTTCATCAAATAGGGGGAGACTGAAAGTGATGAAGATCTTATTGAAATACTCTGGCAAAGATCTTGTTGATTTGATGAAGTCAAGAATGAAGTCAAAGGCAACTTTGTGGCAGTCAAAAGTCACTTAGATAAAAGAGTAGAGGGATTAGTGTGTCAGCAGCTCTGCTTAGGTATAATCATTTTTATCTTTTCTGCTGCATGAGGTTTCTTCACTTAAAAGATTTTGCAAAATGCCTCTAAAAACGTTTAAACAGTTAAAAACAAAGTATTTTGATAAAAGCTTTTGAATTAACTATTTTTAACTAATAGCATATATGTTCTATCAACTAAAATGTTCTTCACATTTTTTTAAACAAGTTTTTAACTGATATAATTTTGAAATAACCGATTGTTTTCATTAAAGAAAGTTTTGAAAACCTTCTGTCAGTATTTTAACTGATACAGCTTCGAAATAACCGATTAAAATCACTTAAAATGTTCAGAGAAGTATTTTGGCAGTATTTTCATCGATACAACTTCATTTTAATCGATTAATTTCATTTGGTATACTATATGACCAATCAGAATGCGATTATGACCGATCAGAATCAGATATGATCGATCAGAATTTAGTTATGACCGATCGGAATTATTTCAATCGATTAAATTACGTTTCAATTGATTAAATCAACTTAAGAAAATTTGTACTACGCATTTTAATCGATTAATACGATCTTTTATCAGTTAAAATCACTTGAAAAAGTTTATAAGAATATCTTGCAGTATTTTAATCGATTGAAAGATGAAACAATCGATTAAAACAAATTAGAAGATTTTTTACAAAGATTTTTAATTGATATAAACGTTGTCGTATCAGTTAAAACAAATCTGGAAAATAATCAAGAACGTTTTAATGGATTAAAAGAAGTTTTAACAGATTAAAACAAGGCTTTTAACAGATTAAAAGATTATTTTAACAGATTAATTAAACCAGCAGTTTTGAAAATCTTCTATATAAACAAAATTGCTTGATCATTTTAAAATACATCTGATACACATCTTTTTGCAACCAATAAAGCAATCAAAAGTACTACTTTCAAGAAAGAATCATGCTAGTTTTTGTGAAGTTCATCAAAGTTCTTTCTTGAGGCAAAATTGCATTCTTTTGGAGAAGAAACACATATTGCAGAACTGCATAAAACTGGTTTGAGCGGTTTAGTTTCTTCTGTTTGTTTCTTTACATTCTTTTCTGTATTGTTGGTGCCTGGAATTGTGGGCACTGGTTTCTCTGCAGCTGGAATTTGGTTGTAGAGGTTGTCAAGAATTGGAATTTGGTTCTTGGTGAAAGGTTAGGTGCAGGAACTTGAATTGTGGTTCTTGTGGTAGATTGAGTGTAAGGTTAAGGTTGTAATCTGTAAAACATTCAATCTAGTGGAACCCAGCTGGAATTTGGCTGGAGACTGGACGTAGCCCTGGGATTGGGTGAACCAGTATAAACCTTGGTGATATCTTTCTAAACCTTTCTTTTCTTTAATTCTGTTGCTGCATTTATTTTTTGATTGCTTGCTGTGTGATTCAAGAACAGATCTGAAATCTTAATTTTTGAAATAGATAATCTGTTAATTGCGAAAATCTTTCAAAGATCAATTCACCCCCCCTCTTGATCTCAGCCTCTTTTTCTAACAGAGATCTGTTGCTTGGACACCTCAGGGGTGTGAATGTGCATTGCCCTGGCATCAGACTGCACATGGGCTTTTTTCTCAAAGAAGAACTCCTCTTCCTCTTCTTCCTCATGGTGAGAGGCGCGATTGCCATGAGTTTCCTCTTTATTGAGGTTTTGCTGGCGCATGACCTCCATCAATTGCGCCATTTGCTCTCTTAGGGCGCTAACCTCAGCAGTAAGTTTGCGGTTCTGTTCCTCCAGATGCTCCATAGCTCTAGCCTTCTGTGCACGGGTTCGGATGGGAAGAGGACCAACCACTTTCTAAGATGCCCAAGAATGAATTTATTAATGGAGATGAATGATAGGTGTGGGATTAGTATTTTCTAAGCCAATGACTTAGGTATCATCCTTAAAGCTTATGCTTTATGGAGTGTCATACCCACTTTGGTGTAATGGTTCCTTCCGCGTCATGGATTTGACAAGTATAATGAAGGTCACCATATACCTTAGCACATCTGTCCCTTCCTTGTGGATGGTTACAAATGTGCTCGGGGCCTCTTTCGTCTTTGTCTTAGAGATATCTAATGCCCCCTAGCATGAATGCGTTTATGCATGAAAGATTTTATTAAAATGATGTTTATGCGTACTTTCCTTATGTATTTATTTTCTCTCTTGGTTTTTCCACTTATGACATGATGCGATATGAATGATTTGACTTTGTCAAAAATCATTTTATTCAAATTCATTATTTTTCCTTTTTTTCGATTTGTTTGGTTTATTTGATTTTATTTTTTTTATATGTTTTTTTTATTTTTATAACCTTTTATCTCTTCTGTCGGACTGCATGGCTACTTACCTTACAAAGAACCTGAAACCAGGCTAGCTAAAAGGCAGACTGTCCGAGATAAAAGTGGTTTATTGCAAAAGAATAGTTTTAATGTCCCTTATCTCTTCTTTCGGACTGTGTGGCTACTTAGCTTACAAAGAACTTGAAACCAGGCTAGTTAAAGGCAGACTGTCCGAGATAAGGGTGTTTATTGTGAAAAGATTTTTTGAGATTTTATTTTATTTTTCTGTTGTATGATTATGCTATGCAACAATCAAAATGAAACAAACAAATGCACACACAATTCACTCATCCTCGAACAGTAGGACGACGTTTTTATCCCGAGGTAGGGGTATCCTGCAGAAGAGTGCATATTCAGGGTAGTTCTAAATTTCCTCACCACGGCCAGGCCCCCAAGGTGCCCCCACTCTCCCAGCCTTCAGACCATGCATGGAACTAAGGACTTAGTCAGTCTTTGGGCCAATAAAGGAAGGTTATCACCTTGAGTGGTAGTTTCTGACCATACCCGTAGGCTCATGACCCTCACTATGGCAAATCGTACAATGCCACCCACTCCCTATGGATATCCCACTTGCCCCCGGTATAGGGGGAACTGTTGTGTGCAAGGGGTTTATGTTTAGTTTGTATTTCAAACAATTGCATAAAATAAACATACAACAGTTATTAAAGCCAAACAATTAAAACATGTTATAAAACAAGGAAGGGTAAAGGTGCAATTTTAAGTTTTATTTCTTAAAGCCAGTCCATCACTAAATGGGATCAACTCTCTAGCTTCCCTAGTGGAGTTGTCATCTGTCGTTGCTGTCAAAAGAGGCGGTCGGAGCGACGCGATGGTTTCGTTCGACTTGCGCTTTTTAAAAGTGTGGTTCAATGCCTTTAGGTTGTCTGATAACCGGGGTGTACCTAAGGGCGAATTTTTCAAAAGGTACGAGGAGTCGTCACCAATGTTTTTACCAGAAACATTGGAAAAGGAAAAAGAAGGCAATGGTTTTTTAATGAAAAACCAACCTTGGTCATTACAACCAGAGTTAGGTAAGGGAGTTAGTTACGTGTAGGGAAGGTATTAGCTTCTCTACAACGCCCCTTTTGGGTTCCCTATGATGGACCATTTCTATAAAGGAATAATAACTCTAAAATTGTGTTTTTACCCTTATTTATTCATTACGGAAATTAAGTTATTGACTACATGGCCTTAAATGACTAATGCACAATGATATTATCTAAAAAGCAATAAATTAGAGAAAGGAGTGTATAGGAACCTTCGAAGTAAGCTTTTATAGTATGTTCTTGAAAGAGGGTGCTTTTTGGCAATTCCCACGCTCTACAATGATGATCGCTCTTTCTCGCAACACTATAGAACTCTTTCTAAGAACTCTAAGAAACTCTAGAAATGCTTCAGAGGGGTCCTAGGAGAGTAATTCGAAGATATTACAGAAGGGAAAGTGGTAGAATAGTGTGTAAAGAGTGAGAAAGTCCCCCCCTTTTATAGGAATTTGCACCTGTCAAGTCGGGACCGTCGTCTCGCCTGACAAGTTCAGGACCGCTATCTCGCGAAATGGAATGGCGGTCTCGCCTTTGGCAAGTCGCAAGATGGTCGTCTCGCCAAATGAGACGGTGATCTCGACCTTAGCCAATGGCGAGACGGCGGTCTCGCCAAACGAGACAATGGTCTCGACCCTTTGGGTGAAATTTCTTATTTTTTTTGTACAAAAATCCTTCTTATTCTAATATGGAGCCTATTGATCAATCCTAGGGACCTTTTAGGCCTTGCCCATCTTCGAACGAAAGTTTTCTGCTCTTTATTTTGAGGTCGGACAAGATTTTGGGTCTACATATATAATTTCTGGATTTTTTCGTCCCTTTTTCCATGAAACAGAGGTTCTATTTATAGAAATTCATGCCTATCAGACTGGGACGACCGTCTCGCCTGACAAAGGTCGAGACGATCGTCTCGCCATTTCGGACGACTGTCTCGCCAAGTGGCGAGATGGCGGTCTCGTCTCATAAATGACGAGACGACTATCTTGCCAAATGAGACGGTCGTCTAGCCAAATGGGATGACCATCTCGTGCTTCTAGGCAGAATTCTCTTATTTTTGTGTACATAAAGTTTTCCTATTCTAACATGGAGGCTAGGAAGCATACCTACGGACCTTCGAAGCCTTGTCCATCTTTGAATGGAAGTCTTCTGCTCTTTATTGTGAGGTCGGGCAAGATTTGGGGTCTACAACCACTAACATGAAGCGATGACCATTGGACGCTTTGGGTTTGATGGGTCCAATAACGTTCATGCCCCACATATCGAATGACCATGGTGAAGTCAAAATGTTAAGAGGTGCTAATGGGACATGAACATTGTCGGCGTAGATTTGACACTTGTGACATTTCTTGGCGTATTTGTAACAATCACTCTCCATTGTGGACTAAAAATATCCTACCCTAAGGATTTTGTTTACCATGACATACCCTGTTATATGAGTCCCGAAGATTCCTTCATGGACTTCTCTCATTAAAGTTTGAGCTTCTTCTTAGTTCACACACCTTAACAGAGTAGAATCAAAATTATTTTTGTAGAGGGTTTCTCCTAATAGTGTGAATCCCATAGCTCTCTTTCGAATGGTCATTTTATCGTTATCACTAATTCCCTTGGGATATTTGCCCTTTACAAGGTATCGCTTGATGTCATGATACGAAGGGGGATTTGTCTTCCTTCCTGCCTATTGTCATGTAAAAAGCCTGCTTGCCATGTAGCCTGATATGGATTATAGGCATTTCATGTTCATGTTCATATATTATTGGAGGCGTTGAGTTGGCCACATTAATGCACAACATGTGTTTTCGAGTGGTGTATAGCGGGTCTCATAGTCTAAGAATTTTTTGCTGAGATAATAATATATGGCTCGTTTCTTTTTCTCCGTTTCATCTTGTTGACTGAGCACACATCCCATAGACTATTCAAGTACTGACAAGTAGAGGATCAAAGTTTTTCCTTCAACGGGCGGCACCAGTATTGGTGGATTGGTCAAGCACATCTTGATTTTTTCAACGGCTTGCTGGCACTCTTCATTCCAAACTGTCGATTGATTTTTGCGCAATAGCTTGAAGATGGGTGCACACTTGTCTGTTATTTGTGCGATGAACCTTGTTATGTAGTTTATTCGGCCCAAAAATCCTCTGATTTCCTTTTCTGTCTCTGGTGGGAGCATTTCCAAAATCGTCTTTGTTTTGTCAGGGTCCACATCGATTCCTTTTTGGCTAACAATGAACCCCAAAAGTTTACCTGACCGTACTCCAAAAGTACACTTTGTTGGGTTTAGCTTAAGCTGATATTTTTGGAATCGATTGAATAACTTCCTTAGATATAGAATGTGGTCCATCTCATTCTTGGACTTGGTGAACATGTTATCCACATATACTTCAATTTCTTTGTGGATCATGTCGTGGAATAATGTTACCATGGCCCTTTGATAGGTAGCCCCACATTTTTTAGCCCAAAAGGCATTACCCTAACAAAATAAGGAGGTTTGTGGCAGTGTGATCTACCAACATAAATCCCTGTAGTCCACACACACTCTGATTTTTTCATTATTTTTTATGACTAGCACGATGTTGGCTAGCCATTCGGGATACTTGGACACGATTAAGAAATTGGCGTCCAACTATTTTTGAACTTCCTCCTTGATTTTTAAGGACTAATCAGGTTTTACTCTTCTGAGCTTCTGTTTTACAGGACGGAATCCCTCTTTTAAAGGTAACCGATGCTCGACAATGCTTGCATCAAGCCTTGGCATGTCATAGTAAGACCATGCAAATATGTCTACATATTCCCTTAATAAGTGGATCAACCCTCCCCTGATGGTATCACTGATTTGGGTGCCGATATTTACTTCCTTCTTATCGTTTCCTTACCCCAAATTAATGGCCTCAGTTTCTTCCTGATGGGGCCTTATAGATCGAGCTTCCAATTGTAGCATCCTTTGCATGTCCGGGGAGATGGTCCCCTCCTCACTGTCAGATTCGATCCATTCGCCTTCGGCTCTCAGATTCCATAAAGAGCCATCAATCACAGACATGATTGTTTTTAAGGGTTCTATTTAGGTATAGATTTTATTATTCAATTATTTTGAAAGAATAATAATAAAATAGAGAAAAGAATGGAAATGAACATGAATGTTATGAGAAATGCCTCGTTATATTGATGAAAAGAGAAAAATATGTACAAAAGCCCTTTTAATCAGGTGTCTCGTGGCCACGAGCTGAGACCGTGAGAAATACAAAGTAAAAATGGAAACAAGAGGAGCCTGTCGCCGCCGTCCCTTCCGACGTCCAGGGACATCTCGAACGTTTATGCGAGTGGTCGCGAAAAGATGGTTTAGACTCGCGTTTTATGTTAACATTATGTTCATTGCTTCCGAGGTGCTCAACAACTGAACTATCCTCTAATAAAAGAAAGGTTTTCGAAAAAGGGTTCTTTTGGAGTCGCCACCAATGTTTTGACCATAAACATTGGAAAAGGAAAAAAAAGGCGTTGATTTTAATAAAAACCAAACTTGCCCATTATAACCAGAGTTAGGTAAGGGAGTTAGTTACGTGTGGGGAAGGTTTTAGCACCCCACAACGCCCCTTTCGGGTTCCCTATGACGGATTAATTCATTTAATTAAAGATTACGAGAAATTACGCGATTACCCTATTTTATTGCATAATGTTAAAAATGGTTATCTACATGACTTTATTTCATATTGTATACTTAAAGCAATAAATAAAGCAGTAAAAGAGAAGAGAATTGAAAAGAACCTTCGTAGCAAGCTTTATATTGCAAATCTTTGATCGTAAGGATGCGTTTTGGCAATCCTTCGCTCTACAAAGACTCTCCTCTCCGAATACAACACTGACTCTACTAAATTTTACAGAAGAATCGAATGCTGGAATATGATTCCTTAACTGATTGTTACCTTATCAAGGCAATCAGAGAGTTAATTCGAAGAAGGAAGAGAAAAGGCAAGTACTGGGAGTTGTCTGGTGTGTGAAACAATGGCAAATGAGCCTCCTATTTATAGTTTTTCGCTGCCTGCACATTTGAGACGCCCCTCTGGGTTGGGACGGTCGTCTGGGTTGGGACGGCCGTCCCAACTGCATCTTTTACAAAGGCTGGGACCCCCTGAAAGCTGGGACTGGCAGTCCCACTTGGGACGGCCGTCCCACTTGGCCAGGGAAGGTTGGGACGGCCGTCTCGACTTTGGGACGACCGTCTCGACCTGTTTTGGCCAGCTTTTGTGTCTTGGGACCCCTGGGAAGCTTTCCTTTCTTTATTCGGACGTTGGTTGATGCCGATAAACGCCCGTTAAAGCTTTATCTTCATATAGGAGGTCTTCTTGGCCTTTATTGAGATGTCAGGCGAGCTTTGTCTTTGTTGTAGGAAGTCTCTTTAGCCTTTATTGAGAGACCAGGCAAAATTAGGGGTCTACAAGCCCTATTTAGCTGGTCCTTCCTGTCAAAACCTACTACTCTTGTTGGACCTTGTACTTCAAGGTCAAGCAGTTCTCTGTCGAGTGCCCAGGGGTGCCTGAGTGTTAATCGCATTTCTCATTGGGTTTATACCACTCAGGATAGGGTGGCTCCATCTTCTTTGGAGGAACATGCACAAGGAGCTTAGCCTTGATCAACTTTGGCAGTAGATTCCCACAGGAGGTTGTGAGAGGAGTTAACTTCCTCTCCTTTTTGTGCGGCTGCCTAGCTGCTTGTGGAGCGGAAGAAGGAGTAGTGAGGTTGATGGCGTTTATGTTTCCCTGCTTCTTCTTGCTGAAGGGCTTCTTGAATGACGCATTGGATGAGGAAGGTTGTGCAATCCTTCCACTTCTCAGCCCTTGTTCCACCCTCTCACCAATGGGGACCATGTCCGCAAAAAGGGTTGTTGTATTCCCTATCATATTGTCATAATAGGGACCCGTCAACAAGTTAATGAACAAGGACATGGTCTCCTTGTCTGACTGCGGAGGCTCTACTTGAGCGGCCAACTCCCTCCATCGCTGAACATATGCCTTGAAAGGTTCATCGTTTCCCTTGCTCAAAGCTTGAAGATCTGACCTATCTGGGGTCAGATTGATATTATATTTATATCGACGAAGGAAGGCGTCTGCCAGCTGTTTCTAGTTTTAGACTTGTCTCCCCTCCAACTGCATATAACAATTCAAGGCCAAATTGGCCAAGCTATCCTGAAAATAGTGGATCAGAAGTTCTTCATTGTCGGCATATGGAGCCATCTTACGGCAGTACATTGTAAGATGGCTCTTGGGGCAAGTCATTCCCATGTACTTTGGGAAATTTGGAACTTTGAATTTGGGTGGAAAGCGTATGTTCTTGACGAGGCACATGTCGGCCGCCTCTTTCACGTCAAAATTATGTCCCTCCATAGCCCTTAGTCTCTCCTCCAGGGTAGAAATTTGTTGCTTAGAGACTTCGGGGGTCTGGATGTGGACTACCCTACTGTTGAGCTGCACATGAATTTCCTATTCATGCACATGGAGGGGTTCCTCTTCCCCCTCGTGGTGAGAGGCATGGTCGCTGTGGGGACCTTTCTTGGCAAGGTGTGTTAAACATACAAGGATATAATGCTTGAAGATTTTGATGATGATTTAAGAACAAAGGACTTAAAAACTTGAAGACTTATAATAATTTGTATTTACTTGTAATAACTCTGTTTTGTCTTTTTAGTCTATAAAATTAGAGTCCAAGATAGCCAGCACATAGTCCATCCTCTGAAAGTTCATTTTTATCAAAACCACTTTGTGATAATCGATTATCACTCAGGATAATCGATTATCCTGCATTGAAATATGTTTTGTGAAAACCTTGCTAGAATAATCGATTATCTGGGTTGATAATCAATTATCCCAACTAAAATAATTGATTATCAATCCAAATAATCGATTATCCTGGTCCTCTTTTACTCCTTTGAGAAAATGACTGTTGTCGTCGCCGTCAAAAGAGGCGATCGGAGCGACACAATGGTTTTGACTTCCCGTTTTCGCTCTTTATGGGTGAGGTTACAACGCCTCTAGGTTGTCTGATAATCGGGTGGACCTAAAAGCAAGTTTCCCGAAAGGGTTCTTATGGAGTTACCACCGATGTTTTTACCGAAAACACCGAAAAAGGAAAAGAAGGCGTTGGTTTTTTAAGAAAAACCAACTTTGGCCATTATAGCCAGAGTTAGGTAAGGGAGTTAGTTACGTGTAGGGAAGGTATTAACTTCCCTACGACGCCCCTTTTGGGTTACCTATGATAGGCCGGTTATTTCGTAAATAAATTAAAAATGACACTTTTATGCTTTTATTTGCAGAATTAAAGTGTGACGACTACATGGCCCTAATTAATGCATATATAAATGATAAAGCGGTAAAAGAGAGAGAGAGTAAAGAAACCTCCGGAGCAAGATTTGATTAATTCTTTAAAAGGTAGGGTGCGTTTTGGCAGCCCCTCGCTCTTACAACGTCGAATTCTCTCTCAAAACGCTATAAAAACTCTCTTAAAGACACTCAGAAAACTCTGAAAATGCTTCGGGGAGGCTCTAGGAGAAGATTTCTAAGAAATGGTAGAAGGAGAAGTGGAAGAGCTATACGAAATGGAGGGGGGAGCTCTCCCCTTTTATAGGGATTCGCGCCGGTCAGGTCGAGACGATCGTCTGGGCTGGCAAGGTCGAGATGACCGTCTCGGCATTCGGGACAGTGGTCTCGACTTTGACAAATGGCGAGACCGCCGTCTCGTTTGGCGAGACGGCGGTATCGACTTGCCAAACGATGAGAGGGTTGTTTCGCCAAAAGGGAGGGTGGTCTCGCCAATGGCAAGTGGCGAGACGACCGTCTCGCCAAACGAGACGCAGTCTCGACTTGCCATTCAGCGAGATGGCGGTCCCGAAAAGCGAGACGGCGGTCTCGACCCCTTAAGGTGGGAATCCTTATTTTTGTACAAAAAAACCTTCCTAGTCTAATATGGGGCCTAATAGTCTCTCCTAGTGGCTTTTTAGGCCTTGCCCATCTTCGATTTGGAGGTCTTTTGCTCTTTATTTTGAGGTCGGGCAAGATTTGGAGTCTACAGCTGCCCCCCCTTCACCTGACTAGGAGACTGATTGCCTGTTACGTGAAGGAGTTAACCCTCTTGCCCGGCTTTCCATCGGATGCTCCATCTTGCGGTGGCTAATCCTCTGGGGAAAACGTGTTGTGCGCCTCCAGGATGCTCCTTCTTGCAGTAGAGGACCCCTTCGGTTGACACGTGGTAGAACCTTAGGATGCTCCTTCTTGCGGTAGCCGACCCTTCGGTTGATGAGTATAAACCCCCCATCAGGCTGGTAGTTATAGCCCACTATGCGTAGGACTAGATGAGTATAAACCCCCCATCAGGCTGGTATGGTCCTCTACGTTGGACCGACTGCGACTTATTGGTCTGGCTCGTGTGCATATCAAGCGCAATTCGTGCGCAAGTTGATAGGTATGAACCCCCCATCAGGCTGGTACAGTCCACTTCGTAGAACTGGTGGCGGTGGCGGCTTACTGCTCTAGCTCATGTGCCGGATGTTTGTGAGAGATGCTCTTCTGGTAGAGTCTTCTGGTGGTCATCCAGCTCGTTGATTGCTGGAGAATCTTGCTCTTTTGATATACCGGGATGTTTGTGAGTGCTTCCTGTGTTCAAATGCAAGCACAAAGCTAATTCCCTTACATGAATGCTCTTTTTGTGTTTGTTATTTGCTTGAAGCAGTTTTTCGTTTTTTGATTTTGACAAAGTCATTTTTGTGCGACTATTTGTGTGGATGTCTTAATTGCAATCTATTGTTAGTTGAGGCATATAGAAAGCGACTAGTATTCTTTTTGTTATTCTCCTGTGGTTGCTCTGATGAACTCTTATTTTTGTTTTAGCCCTATATTTTGCCTAGACCGCCCTTTGAGTGTTTTCGATCTAGCAGGCTGCCTTAATTTTTACCTAGGGTATCTTAGCGGGCTTTTTCCTTTTTATGAAGGCCTTAACTTTTGCCTTGACCACCCTTTACAAGTTTTCGATCTAGCAGGCTGCCCTAATTTTTGCCTAAGAATATCCTAGCAGACATCTTCTTTACCTTTTTCTTTTCCTTTTTTATGCTTTCTTGTATTGATTCTTTATGCATGCTCATGTTTCATTAATACAGAGGCATTTTCATAAATTGGTCAAGAGAAAAGAGGTAATAGACAATTTTTATTGATATGAACAAAATGGTTAATTACAAAAGGGATTTAGAAGCAGGGCTGGCCAAGGTTGGCTAGATTGTATAACTTATAACAATCATGTTCTTGATTTTTGTTTCTCTGCTTCTCTTGGTTGCTTCAGTTGAGATGCTCGAGCCTAGAGTGAAGACCATGCAAAGTTTGCCTGCTTCTGGAAAGGTATTACCTTAGTCGCCTTGCGGTTTTCGGCTAAGGTAATCATTGCTCTTTTTATGTTTTTTTTATATTTTTTTTTTTTTTTTTTAACCTCCAATTTTTGCCTAGGACGTGTCCTAACAAGGAATATGGACCCTATCTTTTGCCCAGGACGCTCTTTGCGAGTTTTCATCCTGACGGGTTATGAACAATGTCTTTAAGCGTAATATTTCTTTACCGCATCTGAGTTGACTGGATGTCGAAGCTCTTCTCCGTCCATATTAGTGAGGATAAGGGCTCCTCCTGAGAAGGCTCTCTTGACAAGAAATGTGTAAGAATTAATGGTTGAGTTCAAGAGGGGGGGTGAATCGAACTTAGAAATCTTTTTCGAAAAACACTCTTTCTTTGTGGAAGAATGATTAATCTTTATCCAATCTTTTATTATGCAGATTTGATTTTAAAAAGAGCAAGAATATAAACTAGAAATGAAAAGAGATAAAAGCAGAAATACAACACAAGAGTTTATACTGGTTACTCTTCCCAAGAGCTACATCCAGTTCTTGACAAATCTGCCAAGTTCCACTAATACCAAGTGAAAATACAAACCAGTAGATATACACCAATCTACCCCAAGAACTACCTTACAACACCACAAGATAGACTCTTGAAAAACTACCTAGCAACCAAACCCAGTTACTATAACCAGTGCAGATTCAAACCCAATCTACACAATTAGAATTCAGACAAGTATATGAAAAGAATAAACCTGGACTGCAGCTTTTACAATATAGAAGTCCAGAAGCAATTTTTCTAACTCAGAACTTTCTCTCTTGAAGATCTTTCAACAATCTTGATCAAAACGCCTTATGATATGAAATGTTTATGAATGCTCAAATAAAAATACGAATATGCGAGCTCCAAGATTGCTTTCAATCATTTTCAAAATTGTGTATTGAAAGAGAAATCAAAACTGTATTTATAGAGTAAAAAAGAGAGAAACTGATAGTTTCAATCGATTTAAAATGATGTTTCAATCGATTGATTTTATTTAAAACTCATTCAATCGGTTAATTCGAGCTTTTAATGGATTGAAACAGTTAGAAGAAAAATGGTAGCTCTCTATTTCAACAGATTGAAATTCTAAGATACTTTAAAATGAAAAATGATATCTCTCTGCTTCAACAGATTAAAATTTATTTCAACAGATTGAAATCCTGAGATACTTTAAAATGAAAAATGGTATCTCTCTGTTTCAACAGATTGAAATTGATTTCAACAGATTAAAAATCCGAGATACTTTTGAAATGAAAAATGGCTAGAATATTTTAATCTATTGATTTATCAATTCAACAGATTAATACTGCGAAACTCTTAATATGAAAAATCATCAAGAACATTTTAACCTGTTGATTTTACGATTCGATAAATTAAAATATTGGTTGTATATATACATTTTCTATT
Organism: Sphenostylis stenocarpa; assembly: GCA_963425845.1. Lineage (NCBI taxonomy): Eukaryota > Viridiplantae > Streptophyta > Magnoliopsida > Fabales > Fabaceae > Sphenostylis > Sphenostylis stenocarpa. The sequence continues at coordinate 26,328,453 of OY731400.1, read as the reverse complement.
TTAAGTGATTTTATCAGATTAAAACTGCTTTTTAACATATTGAAAAACTTAGTTTGTTCTTTCAAGGCTTAAAGATTGGTTTTTCATGCAGTAAGATAAATTCTATGAAATGCAACATTTATAGGCGCTTATCACAAGATATACTGAAATTATCAAGAGATTAAATTCTAAACCTATAGCCTATCTACCTACACACCCACAAACTAAACTTTATATGTCTTCATCAAATCCAACAAGTGTTTCAATCTCCCCCTATTTGATGGAGACAAATAACCACTGCACCTGCATAAAAGAAATAATAACGGAGACATATGATTTTGTGATGTGTGTGTGTAGTGTCAATATAAAGCAAATACTTCTCCCCCTATTAGACTTCATCAACAAGTGTTCAATTACAAGCCATAAGTACCATTCAGGTACCCAAAATTAAAACAAACAAAAAACACAAGTGAAAGAAAGCATTTAAAAAGAAATTTCACTCATCACCATCCTAGGGACCCTGATTGAATTGGAGGTCTCCAATTCTGTTGAAGATATCTTCCAGTTGATTATCAATGTGCTGAAATCTGGCAATGGAGTCTTCATAAAGCCGATGCTGGCGATCTTGTAGAGCATATGTCATCTCCATGTGCGTCCTTTGATTTGTTTGAATTTCATTCATTTGATGCAACATAGTCCTTTCAAACTGTGAAAGAGGTGTGCCATGGTCAGGTGGTGCCACATAAGGAATCATTTGTTAGAATCGCGCAGCGGAATGTTCGCGTGGTCGGACAAAAACCAAGAGGGGGGGGGGGTGAATTGGTTTCTTAATAAAAATTAGGTTTTCAAAATTTTCCCCAAATTTTACCGATTAAAAACTGCGTAAATGTAAATAGAGAAGAGTAGAGAAAATTACACAGTAGGTTTATACTGGTTCGGATCAAAAGACCCTACGTCCAGTTGCTAATCACTCAAAAGAGGATTAACGCTGTCACTAAGAACAAATTGTTACAAACATATTACAAATAAACAGATAAAGATAAGAAAACACCTCTCTTGAAATCCACAAGAGATGAAGAACAACTTTCCCTAGAGACGGCACAACACACAATCCACTAAGAACTCCACTTAGTGATTCTTATCGCTTCTAGCCTCACACCAGGTTCCAAAAGCCCCCTTTCCTTGCAACAAACAGTTCTCTGGAACTCACAGCACTTAACTTTTGTATGGAAAGAGTTGTTCTTATTTTTCTGAGTGCCAAAGCAGAGTTTAAGTAGGGAAATAAGGGTTTAGGAATTGGGGATTTCGAAACTAGGGTTCTTGGTAATTGGGTTTTCGAAAATAGGGTTAATTTGAAATTTAAAATAAAAAACAGACTGAAATAATCGATTATTTGGAGTGATAATCGATTAAAACAGAGCCAAATACGTCAGAACCCAAACCTCTTCGGAATAATCGATTATTTGGTGAAATAATCGATTATCCATGACTGAACAAGTACAAAACAATCGATTATTTTGTCGTTTTAATCGATTAAAACAGTGAGTTTGTATAGAAAGTGTTTTCTCACTGTTTTAATCGATTATTTACCTATATAATCGATTAAAGCCGAGCCTAAATGATAAATTTGAGCTTTTTGAAGCTTCTAAGTTACAGACTATGTACCGGCTATCTTAGACTCTAAAAATACAGACTCAATCTTAAATAAAACAGAGTTATTACAATACAATTATCACCAATCTTCAATCTTCAATATTCTAAGTCTTTAGTTCTTGGATCATCATCAAAATCCATTCTTCATATTCATCAAGTGCAACATCAAGTCCTTGAATTGTCAACAATCTCCCCCTTTTTGATGATGATCAAAATTTTCTTTTAAAGCCCTTTGTAATAACCTGTTTTATCTGTCATACTAACAAACACATTAAACATACCAGATAAAATTTAAAATTGAATCATAGGCTTTAAATTTTTCTCCCCCTATTTTGATTATAATAAAAAAGAACTCTGCAACATCAATCATAAGAGCTCCCCCTCAAAATATGCATAAGTTAGAGAAAGCTCCCCCTCAATCATAGCATGAAAGAAACATCACATTTTATTTCACAATCATTCAACCATTACAACATCAAGACAATAACAAAAGAAAATACATTGATTCTCTCTATATCAGACAGTTTTAATCGATTATTTCTAGCAAATAATCGATTGTCAGAGGCATTTAATCGATTATATCACGAAATAATCGATTATTCCAGAGGAGAATACCCTGTTTTGGACGTTTTGAGAAAAAATAATCGATTATTACTTCCAGTAATCGATTATTCCAGAGGCTATATCAAGTTTTTAAGGTTTTTACACATTATAACCTATGAATATCCTACAACACGAATTTTAACATAACAATCATCCAAAAACAGTCAAATTAAGCAGAATTTAAGCTATTTCTAATATCCCTAAGTCTCTTCTAAGATCATAGAATCTATCCTTTGGTAGAGGCTTAGTAAATATATCTGCTAATTGACGTTTAGTGTCTACATACTCTATCTTACAGTTTCCTTTGCTGATATGATCTCTTAAAAAGTGATTGTAGACCCCAAATCTTGCCCGGGCTCCAAATAAAGTCAGAAGATCCCCTATTTGAAGACGGCTGAAGCCTAACAAGCCACTAGGAGAGACTATTAGGCTCCTGTACCAAGATAGGAAGGTTTTTTGCGTCAAAAAATAAGTTTTCTCGCCTCGAAGGGACGAGACCACCTTCTGGATGACCCAGACCGCCATTTCGTCTCGCGTAGCAAGCGAGACCGCCGTCTCGTCTAACGAGACCTCGGTCTCGTTGCCTACAAAACCCAGACGGCGGTCTCGTTCACCCAGACCCCGGTCTCGTTTCCTACGAAGAACGAGACGGCGGTCTCGTTCACCCGGACTCCGGTCTCGTTTCTCGTGAAGAACGAGACGGCGGTCTGCGGTCTCGTTGGACGAGACGGCGGTCTCGACCTTGTCAGACGAGACCGGCGGTCTCGCCATCTGACAGTGCGAAAACCTATAAATAGGGGCTCTTCCCCCCTCATTTTCACACACCACAGCTGCATAGCTCTCCCTTCTCTCTAAAACTTCTCTCTAGAATCCCTCCGACGCATTTCCGGAGTTTCTGAGTGTTTTCAAGAGTGATTTTCGGCGTTCGAGAGGTTTCCGACGTCTTGTAGAGTGAAGGGCTGCCATAAAGCACCCTATTTTTCCAAGAGAATTAATATAAAAAGCGTGCTTCGGAGGTTCAAATTCTCTCCTTCCACCTTTACCGCTTTTATTTTGAATTATGCAGTAGACAGTAGGGCCATGTAGTCATACTTTTAAATTCCGTAGAATAAAAAGGGCGAAAGTGTATTTTTCTAGTTTATCAATGAAATAAGCCGGCCTATCATAGGGAACCCGAAAGGGGCGTCGTAAAGGGACTAATACTCCCTTTGCACGTAACCAACTCCCTTACCCAACTCTGGTTCTAATGACCAAAGTTGGTTTTCAAAAACCAACGCCTTTTTAAAACCCCTTTTCCGATGTTTATGGTAAAAATATCGGTGGCGACTCCATAGAACCCAAAATAAATAAGTCCTTGGGTTAGCCCGGTTGTCGGACAACTCAAGGACACTTTTCGAAAACCTCGTCTTTAGGTTAGCCCGGTTATCGGACAACCTAAGGATGTTGTAACCACCAATAAAAACGCGAAAACAAGAGGGTCGATAAAACCATCGCGTCGCTCCGACCGCCTCGTTCTGACGGCGGCGACAGATGGCGACTTCACTAGGGAATCCTAGAGAGTTAGTCCCATTTAGTGATAGGTCGGCTTAAACAATAAATAAACCAAGAAAATAACACTTTTGCCCTTAACTTGTATTTATAACATGTTTTATTGTTTGGCTTTCAATAAACTGTTGTTTGTTTATACTTACGCAATTGATTGAGATATAAACTGCACACAATCCCTTGCACACTACAGTTCCTCCTATACCCGGGGGCAAGTGAGATAACCATAGGGAGTGGGTGGTAGGTACGGTTCGCTGCAGTTAGGGCCGTGTGCCCACCAGTGTGATCGGAAACCACCACTCAAGGTGATAACCTTCCTCTTTTGGCAACAAGACCGACTCTGACCTTAGTGTTGAGCATGGTCGGACGGCTGGAGAGTAGGGACCCTATAATGGGGGCACCTTGGGGGCCTTAGCCTGGTGAGAACAGTTAGAACCTACCCTAAACCAATGCACTTTTCTGCAGGAAAACCCTACCTCGTGATAAAAACAGAATCTCGCCTGTTCGGGGATGATCGAATTGTGTGCGCATATGCTTGTTGCATTTGTATGTTGCATAGCATAAACAAACAACAGAACAAAGTCGCAAAAATATTTTAATAATAAACACCCTTATCTCGGACAGTCTGCCTTTTAGCTAGCCTGGTTTCAGGTTCTTTGTAAGCTAAGTAGCCACGCAGTTCCGACAGAAGAGATAAGGGACGATAAATATTCTTTCATAAAGCCATATTTTATCTCGGACAGTCTGCCTTTTAGCTAGCCTGGTTTCAGGTTCTTTGTAAGCTAAGTAGCCACGCAGTTCCGACAGAAGAGATAAAAGGCTATAAAATAAACAAACAACAATAAAATAAAAATAAAAATTCATTTTTTTCAAAATTCACAAATAAGACCTGGTCCAAAACATTGCATTCATGAAACATTCATATAGATAGTTTATTCTTCCAAAAAATAAATGCAAATACCATACATCATGTAGAAAAAAACATGATAAAATAGCAAAATAAACACTCACATTCATACAATAAACATCATCTTCATCAAATCATACATTTTGGTTTTAGAAGATGGAGGGGTCAAGTAGACAAGTGGGGAAGGTGGACATTCTCCGAAGCCATACCGAGAAGCTAGAGCGGCTCAGTGCAACGATGCCCCGGAGGTCCAAACTCGAGTTTGAAAAATCCTATGGACGGATTTTGGACCTCCTGAAAATCAATGTCGATCAAGTCTTTCTCAGGGTACTAGTTCACTTCCGGAATTCAAGTCTCGCGGTGCTTTGAATTTCCGCAGCTCGACATGGTGCCCACCCCGGAGGAGTACGAAACCATGTTAAAATGGCCCAAATCAGCTGGGGTCCATATCCGCCACGAGGCGTATACTCCTGCAGCGACCAGCCGTCGCCCTTATCCATCTCGCCATACCGACGAGTACCCCGATGGGAAGAGGAAACACCCAGGGGTGGAAAGTAGCAATGTTAGAAGACCACCTGTCCTACCTAGCCGAAAGGGCGAGTGGGTTGCCTTCAACAAAACCCCGGCGCTATTAATCTTCGGAACAATGTTGTTCCCCTTCCAACTCGACACGGTTGACCACGCCGTCATGGACGCTTTCTTCGCCTCGGGACGTAAACTCAAAGAGTCCCTTGCCCGCTATTCTTGCCGACACCTTGCTTTCGTAGACTTCTGCCGTCAAAAGCAAGGAAGAACACTTCGCCGTCGCTCTTCGCCGCTTTATGTGTGGAGCATCACGCACCTCTATGCCTCCAAGTCACATGGGGATATTCCCCGACCCCTTGAGAAGCTTCTCCAAGATCCCCCTCCAACGACGCCTCGACCATAGAATGGAGGGATGAGTTAGAACAGAAGGATGCCAACAACATATCTTGGGTCCGTCCTTGGTTCCGACCCGCCCAGCTCTCGTCGAATGCGGGAACCATCCGAATGTACCCTTGATAGGACTCAGGGGTTGCATAGCCTACTCACCTAGAGTAGCTATAAGACAACTTATGAGGACTCAAACTACCATCTCCCGAGGGGAACTCGGAGGACCGTGCTTCTTTGGAGATCCATACACAATGGCCAACTCACTGACTATGAGGAAAGCATGGGAGAAGCCAGTTTACATGGGAGACAGAGAGCTAGGAAAGGCTCGGGTAACTGTCACCAGTGACTATGAGGCATGGAGAAGAAGAAGAGAGATGGCCCGACCATCCACCACACCCGCTCCAATTGCCAACAACGAAGAGTTGCAGGCACAAGTCAATGCCTTGACCCAGAGGGTAGAGATAATGGGAGCCCAGATACGGGTCCTTGAAGAAAAAGAGCAAGCCTCTATCCTCACAATTGACGGTCTACAGAGGCAAGGTAAGAAAAAGGATCATGAAATAGAACGCCTCAAGGACCAATGTGCCGACGCCAACGAACAGAGCTATCCGAGCATCCAAATCCGCCGAACCAGCTCGGATAGCCAACCGCAAGAGATAACCGCCAAAACAAGCACACCTTGAGGCGGAAGCAGCTCAAGCAAGCTCGGACGATCAAGGAATTATCGAACAACTCCTCCAGGCCCAGCTAGACCTCCGCCAAGAGCGAGAGAACAACAGAAAACTCAGCCGAGGTATCTATGAGCTGCGCATTAAAGAGAAAAGCGGGCTAGCTCAATATGACCAAGTGCTACAAGAAAAGGACCGAGCTGTTGCAAGGCTCGATGAACTAGAAGCCTTGGTCATACACCGAGAGGCAAAGATCAAGGAGGCCCAACAATATAGCGAAGAAATGAGCCAAGCGATCCACAAGCAAAGCGAAGCGCTCGCTCAACACGTCCGGGAAGCCGAAAGAGAATTACAAAAAAAACAAGACCCGCCTGTGGGTTTCTTTAGGCTTTTCCGCTTTTGTCAAAAGACGCTTCGTAGTATGGAGTAGGAGAATGTACACCTTTCCAATGAATTAATGAAATCCTTTTCTTATTCAACAGTTGTCTACTTGCATGCATAAGCATACATTTTCATATTTTAATTTTCCCTCCTTCACGCTTAAATAAATAAGATAATAAAAAGGAAGGATTAACTAACACGTCTTCCAAACTCAGAAGAATGGAGAGAAAGCCACTCCTGATAAAGCTCACCCCAACGGTCGAATCATCGCAAGAGGAAAATAAGCCTCGGCCGTTGGTCCTCAAAAATAAAGAAGAAAGGACACCAATGCGACTTTTTATGCCAAGTCCTTTCCCCTACGAATCAGATAAAGATGTACCGTGGAGATATGGGGAATCTTCACCAATAAAAGAAGAAATAACGAACATAGCCGGCATTGGGGGCACGACTAGAAGTGGAAGAATCTACTCCCCCAAGGACACACGGGAAGATGTCCTTCAAAATAAAGGAAAAAATAAAAAGACCGAAGAAGAAAAAGAAAATAAAGAATCTAAGGAGGAGACAGAGGAATTACTCCAATTCATTAGACAAAGCGAGTATTCCATTATCGACCAGCTCAATCGCACACCTGCAAAGATCACGTTGCTATCTTTGATAATGAGCTCGGAACCGCACCGAAACGCCCTGCTGAAGGTCTTGGGCGAGGCGCACGTACCTCATACAATATCCCAAGAGAAGGTCAAGAGGATCGTCGGTCACATTACGACAAGCGATCACCTCACCTTCACAGAGGAAGAACTCCCCCTCGAAGGGTCAAAACACAACAAGCCCTTGCATATTTCAGTTAAATGCAAGGAGTACCTCATCGTCAAAGTTCTTGTGGATAACGGGTCGTCCCTAAATGTAATGCCCAAATGCACGCTGGATAAGTTAACTATCCAAGGGACCCGACTGCGCCCAAGTAGCACCATCGTTCGAGCCTTCGACGGATCAAAGCGAGAAGTAGTGGGAGAGATTAAGTTGCCAATCCAGATTGGACCCACTATCTTCGATGTCGATTTCCATGTAATGGACATAACTCCAACATATAGCCTGTCTCCTCGGTAGGCCTTGGATTCATGACGCTAAGGCAAGTACCTTCGACGCTCCACCAAAAAGTCAAATTCATAGTGGAAGACAAACTGGTCACGGTCCAAGCGTAAGATGATATTCTCGATCGGTGGACCATCCACCCAACCCTATGTGGATGCAGCCGAAGAGGCCCTTGAAACATCTTTTCAAGCGCTTGAAATTGCCAAGCATAGAGCGACTTCCCGTAAATACGAAAGTAGCCCGTATGATGTTGAAACATGGCTACCATCCCGGCCAAGGACTCGGGGCGGATGCCCAAGGAACGAGGGAACCCCCAGAATTCAAAGACAATCCTCACAAGTACGGCCTAGGATATAACCCTTTCAAGGACCGAGCAGGAAAGGCAAAAGGGAAGTCCCCCCTCCGCACACTCAAGCAGATTTTCCGAAGTGGAGGGGTGCAAGCGTCAAGAGCCACTCTAGTCATTAGGAAACCTTTTTCTGGGTTTAAGGGATGTAAACCCCATGATTGTTAGAGATTATCCCCCGGGGCGAGCCCGACCCCCGGGCATTTCAGGGCACATATTCCCTTATTAATTAATAAAGAATGATTCTTTCTATCTGCTTCTCTTCTTTCTACTTCTGACTGGACCACATAAATAATCCTGTCTAAGTAAACATAAAAAAGAAGAACAAGAAGCGCCTCCAAATAATCAAACCTTCATCATTGCTATCATCATCAAGTTAGCTGATTAGAAGCACATAAAAATAAGACTTCACTTAAGCCATAAAGAAAGTCACGCTTCGCCAATACTGTGAACAAAAGAATAACAAAAAAAAAAAAAAAAGAGAGAAAAAGCCCAGAGTAGCCAAAGGCCAAAGAAATGGGCAAATTACCCGGTAGGAAACCCACAAAGGGGGCTATGCAAAAGATAGGGTCGACCCGGTAGGATACCCGAACAACAATAAAGGGTAGCCTAGGCAAAAGCTAGGGTTACAAATAAGGTCCGCTAGGATTCCTCCAAAATTTTACAAGAGAGAGAACCTAGACAAAAAATAGGGCCAACACACAGTATCCTAGTTCGAAAACCCAAAGGGCGATCTAGGGAAATCAGCTAGCCATTTAAAAGCAATGAAAATAAAAAGAGCGCAAATACAAAAAAAGAAAGAAAGAAGAAAATGTTTGCTTAGACAAAGCTTAAACACCCATGCTTAACCTTAGCTAGCCATTCTTACAAATACTCTTATCAATAAAAATCAACCCTCTAAAACACAAACCATTGATTTTTACCCCCTTTCGCTTCTTTTCTCTTGACCCTCACGACAATATTCTAATAATTAATTCGGGAATATGGAGGCGTATAGTCAACAAGAGGATTGAAATCCCTAAAGCAAGGAAAAAGGGGCACTACATGACGAAAGTGCTCTACAAAAAAAAAAAAAAAACAGAAAAAAGAGAAAAAGAAAAATAGAGGAAGAAAGAAATTACCCTTCGGTCCCAAGAAGTCCGGCATGGTACAGCCAAAAGTATACGCGGCAAATCAGAAGGCTTTCAGCACAACAAGACATGTTGGTTAAATCCTTCTGAAAACTTAATCAAAATAGGCATTATAGGACATCAAAAACATAAAAACATTGCATGCATAAAATGTTTTTAGATCAGGTCCTATTACTCCTTTCAAAAAATAACAAAAAAGCAATAAAAATACAAAAAATAAAATTTTTTCCTCCACGAAACGAGACCGCCGTCTCAGTGCACCAGACCTCCGTCTCGGTTGCCCGACAGAATGAGACCGCCATATGGGCCAACCAGAACGCCGTCTCGTTGTTGGCAAAAACGAGAACGCCGTCTCGTTGTACCAGACCGCCGTCTCGTCCCGGAAGAGAAACGAGACCGCCGTCTCGTCCACCCAGACGGCGGTCTCGATCTGGAATTTTTCCCTATATATAGGGAGCGCGGCTTTGGACTCCCTCACAATCCACTTTGCCCCCAAAACCTCCTTTCCCTCAATTCCTGCACTCCCAAGCCTCCTCTAAGCCACCATGTTCGGTAGAAGCGCTTCGAGGAAGAGAAGGGGCACCGCTGGTGCTAGTAGTTCCGCAGCACCGCCATCCCAGGACCCTTCCCAGCTTGCGCCGCAGCACCAGGCCCGTCTGGAAAATATCCGAACCTACCAATGGCACCCTATGCTCAAGCTAGATTTCAACATCCTGGCTGAGTTCGGATGGGAAGACGACGTCCGGGCCCATTTAGACGGCATTGGGTGGGGATTCCTGTTGCACCCACCACCTACACATGTGTACCCGCAGGCGGTGCTGGAATTCTTAGCCTCCGTCTCCTACTCCGAGAGCCCCTCCACTATCCCAGGCCTACCACCCACTCAGATGGTAACCTATTTTATGAATAGGCAGTACCGGACTTCCACCCTCAAAGAATTCAACGTGGACATCGGGTTCATCCGACCCGAGGAAGCCATGACCCAGGAGTACCGTGACGCCATCTGCTCACGGCCCGCCCACCTTACTGCTACTGAGATGTGGCGCGAGCTCACGGGAGCCACCACATTGCCCACGCTGATGAGGGGATCTGCGCTTCCCCCAGCGCTCCGCATCTGCCACAAACTGCTGGCCGGAACCATACACGGGAGGAAAGAAAGTCAGGGTAAGATATCCCTCCCTGACCTCTTCATACTATACTGCATGAGCCAGAGGCGGCGCTGCAACCCCGGGTACTTCTTCCTGAAAGCCCTCAGGGACTTCGGGAACAGATCAGCGGGGGGCGTCCTCGTTGCTCCCCTCATCACCCCTTTGGCAGAGAGAGTGGGGTGCACTGGCCAGGAAGAGTTGGCCCACAACCTGCGTCCCGAATTCATTGGCGGGACGATCTTGGTCAGCATGGGAATGCTGATCCGCAGAGGGAGCCAGCTGGCTCTCCACCCCACCCTGGATTTTGCCTTAGAGCTCCAGGATGTGATGCAGGCTGTGCCCACATCCCCCGGTTCCCAGCAGCAGCAGCAGCAGCAACAACAGCAGCAGCAACAGCCGCCCCGGTATCCAGATGATTTCGCCGGCATGCACCATCACATGGACGACCTGTGCCGACAGCTCGACGGTATGACTGTGAGACAAGAACAGGCGTCCCAGAGGCGTGAGCAGCTATTCCAAACAGTGGAGCAACTGTCCCAAAGGCAAGAGGCCTTTGACACCCGACTGGGGGAGATGTACCAGTACCAACAAAGCATGCGCCAAGACTGGGCGACTTTTCAGCAGAGGTACCAGGATGAAGTCCAAGAGCAAGAAGACTTCAGATATCACATGTACCAGCATTACCCTCCCCAGGGATCAGGTCCAGAAGATAGCCCCTAGGGATAGTAGCTCCAAAAAATAGGGGTTGTTGTAATAAAATTTGCCATGAATAAAATTTTATTTCCCACATGCTTTGCCTCTTTTATAAAAGCCAGCGTAATAAAAGAAGCTTAAAAAGGAAAAAAGGCACACGCTCAAGAAAAAGCCAAAATCCCAAGATCGCGAGAAAAAAGATAAAACCGCGAGAAAAAGGCAGGATTAAGCTACCACCAACCAATAAAGTTTCGACCACCAAACAAAAGTCAAACAAAACCAAGATCCATCCAACCAACCAGCCAGGATTGGATGATCACTACCAAAAGAACAAAAACAAAGGACCCCCGGCAATCAGCAAAGACCGATTGATCACCAACAAAATCCCCGGCGTGACCCGGATGACTATTCAAGAAATCCGAAAAGCAGTCAAATCAACACAAGCAGCACTCTCCAGAGAGCTGCGCCTGATCTGCGCTCGAGCCGGATCAGTAAGTCGCACTACCACCCTGATGGGGGGTTCATACCCATCCAGTCCCGCACAACGGACTGTACCACCCTGATGGGGGGCTCGTACCCATCCAGTCCCGCACAACGGACTGCAACTACCAGCCTGATGGGGGGTTTATACTCATCAACCGAAGGATCGGCTACGTCAGGAGTAGTATCCGGAGGTTCCACCACGTGTCCATCGAAGGGATCGGCTACGTCAGAAGTAGTATCCTGGAAGTGCACGAGCACAGAAATCATTCCCCAGGGAGTCGGCGCATGAGCCACCCGAGCAGTAAGCCGCCACTACCACCAGTCCTACGCAATGGACTGTACCAGCCAGATAGGGGGTTTATACCTATCAACCAGCACACGAGAAGCGCCTAACCGGCGCATGGGCCACATGAACTGTAAGCCGCCATTACCACCCTGATGGGGGGTTCATACCCATCCGGTCCCACACAACGGACCGTACCACCCTGATGGGGGGTTCATGCCCATCCGGTCTCACACAACGGACCGTACCAGCCTGATGGGGGGTTTATACCCATCAACCGAAGGATCGGCTACGTCAGAAGTAGTATCCGGAGGTTCTACCACGTGTTCACCAAAGGGATCGGCTACGTCAGAAGTAGTATCTCGGAGGCACACGACCATCTCCCCCAGAGGATCATCCGCCACAAGATAGGACATCCGAAAGGCAACCGGGCAAGAGGGTCAACTCCTTTACCCCCCAGTCGATCATCCTGACAACAGAAGGCCAGCAGTCGACTGGACGGGTAAAGGGGGGGCAGCTGTAGACCCCAAATCTTGCCCGGGCTCCAAATAAAGTCAGAAGATCCCCTATTTGAAGACGGCTGAAGCCTAACAAGCCACTAGGAGAGACTATTAGGCTCCCGTACCAAGATAGGAAGGTTTTTTGGGTCAAAAAATAAGTTTTCTTGCCTCGAAGGGACGAGACCACCTTCTGGATGACCCAGACCGCCGTTTCGTCTCGCGTAGCAAGCGAGACCGCCGTCTCGTCTAACGAGACCCCGGTCTCGTTGCCTACGAAACCCAGACGGCGGTCTCGTTCACCCAGACCCCGGTCTCGTTTCCTACGAAGAACGAGATGGCGGTCTCGTTCACCCAGACCCCGGTCTCGTTTCCTGTGAAGAACGAGACGGCGGTCTCGTTGGATGAGACGGCGGTCTCGACCCTGTCAGACGAGACCGGCGGTCTCGCCATCTGACAGCGCGAAAACCTATAAATAAGGGCTCTTCCCCCCTCATTTTCACACACCACAGCTGCATAGCTCTCCCTTCTCTCTAAAACTTCTCTCTAGAATCCCTCCGACGCATTTCCGGAGTTTCTGAGTGTTTTCAAGAGTGATTTTTGGCGTTCGAGAGGTTTCCGACGTCTTGTAGAGTGAAGGGCTGCCATAAAGCACCCTATTTTTCCAAGAGAATTAATATAAAAAGCGTGCTTCGGAGGTTCAAATTCTCTCCTTCCACCTTTACCGCTTTTATTTTAAATTATGCAGTAGACAGTAGGGCCATGTAGTCATACTTTTAAATTCCGCAGAATAAAAAGGGCGAAAGTGTATTTTTCTAGTTTATCAATAAAATAAGCCGGCCTATCATAGGGAACCCGAAAGGGGCGTCGTAAAGGGACTAATACTCCCTTTGCACGTAACCAACTCCCTTACCCAACTCTGGTTCTAATGACCAAAGTTGGTTTTCGAAAACCAACGCCTTTTTAAAACCCCTTTTCCGATGTTTATGGTAAAAATATCGGTGGCGACTCCATAGAACCCAAAATAAATAAGTCCTTGGGTTAGCCCGGTTGTCGGACAACTCAAGGACACTTTTCGAAAACCTCGTCTTTAGGTTAGCCCGGTTATCGGACAACCTAAGGACGTTGTAACCACCAATAAAAACGCGAAAACAAGAGGGTCGATAAAACCATCGCGTCGCTCCGACCGCCTCGCTTTGACGGCCGGCTGACACCTCGACATCCGAAAGTACACCCTTTGGTGAC